>VWZG01002280.1:423835-471784 GCA_013396735.1 Grallaria varia
TTTATTTGTTCTTTTGTTTTGTTTGTTGGTTGTTTTTTGGTTGTTTTTTTTTCCTCCTCTCCTGGATATTTATTTCTTTGGTATTTTGAATAGATTTTTAAATGATATGAACCGGACCTTCAAGAGCCTTAAATAGTTTCTTTGATAATTTATTATCATGTGAACTTTACTCACAGGGGAAAAAATTATTTTGTGAGGCCAAGCAAAACTGCGCAGAGTCTATTTTTCTACATGTCACGTGTGTCCTGACTTTCAGAAAGCAAAATTCTCTACTTACCCATCTCTCCATTGCATTGCTCCTTCATTTCAGCAAGCCTAAAAAACAAGCAGACACACACAAAAAAGACAAACTTCACGGGGGTCCGTAAATTATATTTTTATACACAGAATTGTAAATTAGATTTTTTTGAGAGATCAATACTTAACTGAATCACATTTCGTTTTTTTAAATAGTGTAAAATATGAGAATATATTATTTTAATTTAAATAGTTTCAAATGTAACATCATTTCCTGTATTGTTTTCCATGTTTTGCTTTGTAAAAACATCATTTGGCCACGTCCATGGAAGTCAAGACTGTTACACAAACTTTTTATTTGCAAAAACCGTAAGAAACTTTGTTATTTTTAACTTCAAAAAAAGTTTATTAGAAAATAATATTTTTTAAAAAGCGCACATGGCGGCAATTCTGTGATGATGGAGACGGTAGTTTGTACAGAGGGGAGAAAAGGATGTTTTGCATTAATAAATTGAGAAATAACTGCTGTAAATTTACTAAAATGTATTTTTGAATATTTTGTAATAGTTTTAATAGTTTTATAGAAATAAAATGTGCCATGCACAGTCTGGTTAGTATATAATAACTAAGAGTTCCTGGTGCATCCCATTTTGTTTTTTTCCTTTTTGCTTATTGGTTTAGGGAACACGATGCCTAAAGGAGTGCCCGTAATTTTATTTAGATGTGTTGCTTATAACGTTTAATTTTGGTACTTTAATTAACGAAACGAATCCATCACATTTGAGCGTAACCTGGAACCTCTTGTACTAACAGTAGAACCTCACTTATTTGCACGAGCGACTGGGAGACGTGGTTTCCCTTTGCCAGATGCTCCCCATCTGCCCTCAGGCGATGGTCCCTTCTTCCAGCTCCAGCCCCGGCTCCGTGTCCAGTTCCTGGCCTGGTCGGGAGACTGTAGGCGGCTCTTAAAATTGATTTCTGAAGATATTAAATCATGTTTTCCCTTTGAAGCATATTAATGTGAAGGCAGGCGACTGCCTTCACCTTGTGGCGACACCGGGATTTTAATTGGCTTTAATTTGGGTGCCAGAAGATGGAAATCTGAGGGAGAGACACTGACTTTGGTGAGTTAGCAGGGATTCATGTGGCAGATGCTGGAAGAAGGAGATGGCCACCAGATTTCACTGGCCACTTTGAGTAACACCACAGGGGTTGGGGCCACCGAGAACAGAGCAAACCACCATTTTTGCAAAACAAACAAAAGGATAAAGATTTGTGCATTTATTCTGAGAGACATTCCTTAGCTGTAGCACAGGAGTCTGTCCCGAGCCACCGACGGGTGAACGTACTGGAGATGTGTTTTAGGAGCTGAGTGGTGTGGCCAGTGCTGCCTTCCCTGCCGGGTCCCAGCCCCAATCCCCCACCAAGGGGATCATCCTTGACAGGTGCTGATCAGTGAGGTTCTGCTGCACCGCGTGCTCCTCCACGGAGGGTTTCCAGGAACCCTTTAAAAATTTTGCAAAACCTTGTGTGTGCGTGTGTGTGCGCGTCAGCGACAGGACCGTGACGGAAGGGAGCTCTCCTTGAATGTCTTCTCACCTTTTCTTTGGTTTCTGTTACTCGCCGGTCTAGGACGTCCCTCCACCGGGCAGCCTTTTGCTCCAGAGACACAGCCATGTTCCCTGCTGGGATGGACGGCAGCTCCAGGGCCTCTCGGAATGTCCGTACCTGTGGCCACCTCCAGGGAGTGTAGACCGTCCTCTTCCATGCTGAAATCCCAGGAGCTTCTGAAGTGCTGTCAGGTGATGGTGGCCAAGCCTCATGCACGAGCACTGATGTGTCAAGCCCTAACAGATGGATGTGGTCTCTCCTTTCTGCCAACCTCTAGTCCAGGACCACTCCCAACCTCCACAGCTTGGACATGGCCAGGTGATGAGACTTCGGTGTGACCACCAAGAAGGAACCAAGCCACCTTAATGCCCACCTGATGTGGGGCACCATGGGGGACTGTGGACTACCTGGTGGGTGCTGGGGACCTGCTGCTCACCCCAGCTCAGACTCTGCCACCTCCATGTCTTTGGGGTCTGCTGGTGTATTGAGGGCTGTGAGTGGAGCTGGTTTGGGGCATGTGAGAATGTGATCCTGGAGCAGACGAGCCTCTGCTCTAAGAATTTGGCCTTTGTATGGCAGTGTCTGGGCATCTGAGCACTCTTACCCCTGTCTCTGAGTGGCAGCTGCCATTTTTTATGGTCTTTACGCTCAAAAAAATGACCGTGTTGGAATGTGCCTTCTCCAGAGGTCAGGCAGTGGAGGTGTTCAGGGATGTCAGTGATCAAACTTAAAGCCACTGGCTTGGGGGCTTCAGTCTAAGCCGCAACTGAGATGTAAATGAGCCATCAGACCAGAGCCCATGCTCGTGTCAGGGTAGGATATGTGCCTGGTAGGGACCATACCAGACATTGCTGTATTTAATCTTCACCAAAAGGCCAAGATGAGCTCAGAGCTTTGTGGTGTGATAGAAGCTAAGATGTCGTCTTATGCTAGGGTCAAACTGTTTCGCCAAGCAGAGAAATGCTGTGCCATGTTCTCTCCACTGCACGTATTCCAAGCAGCTTTATACTTTCATCTCACGACGTACGTATTCCATCTCTTCCTCCGGCGCCTCTCATCTGGATCACCCCTCTGTGGTGTGCGTTAGAAGTGCTTCCTTAGACGGGCCGACCCAAACTATAGCTACAGCTCTCGTATGAAGGATGTACTGTCATAACGTTGTGCAAAACGTCTAGGAGATGTCACTGTCCATTTTCAGGGTCGGAGTATGGCAATAGTTTGTATAAAATGTACACATAGTGGTGGCTACAGAATAGTTTATGACTAAATACATATCTATTACTGTTAAAATAATGTATAAGAATGTACTTGAAGCTATTATCCTTGTGCTCTGTTGTCTCAATAATTAAAGAAATTACAGAGACTTCCTGAAATGTCTGATATGTGACCACATTTCTATCGCACACACTCAGCTCTGCGGTTCTCACCCTGATGACATTCCAACAGGGAGTGGGGATCCTGCGGGACTTGGCATGAGATTCTTCAAACACGTGAGGAATTGTGTCTGTGCCATTTCATGCGATGGTCTCAACCTCCCTCTTCTCCCACCTAGAGCCACGCAGACAGTCTGTCATTTACCTGTGAAATACCACGTGGCTCTGCAAAGCCAATTCATTTGGAAGGGTCTTGTGGGGCACCAGCAGCTGCTTGTCCTCTCCAGCCTCCCCCCTCCAGTCCAACATGAGAAGTGATCCTAATGAGACTGGGTCTAGCTCGTGTTTACCTGACTGGTCTCTCAAGCAGTGCCCTGGTGCTCAGATAATCCCGGCAAAGGGAGGCTCGGATGTGCCAGCAAGAGAGCATCACATCCACAGTGCAGTTAAAATCCAAGCCAAGCACTGGGGTAAACCAGGTCTTTCACAGCCAGGTAGCCAAGCTGTGTCACAGCCAGCAGCTCTTTGTGCCCTCTCATGTGAAAGTTTGCTCAGCTCTATCTTTTTATATATATATATGCACATATATGTACACATATATAATATTATTATCCTTATATAAAGAGCTCAGCATACCCTACCAGGCTATAAATACGTTTACATTGGCCCTCCTGAGCATTTCACATGACGCCAAGGCTGAGCAGACGATGTAAATCAGCCCGTTTGGGCAATAATTGGGCAGCAGTTTTGCAGCCCCAGTACAGCATCTATTTCAATTACAGGGGGAAGGAAACCAGAAAGAACATTTTATTTTACTCATTACTGCAAGTCATAGGGGACCACCAGATTTCTTGAGCTTTTGAAATTCTTTCTTCATCAGTTTCTGCCATGAAACTAGTGCAAACTTAACTGAAAAAAAAGGTCAATTTTTCATGTACAGAACACTTCTGAGCTTTCAAAGGAACAGTGTTAATGTGATCCTTGGCCTACGCTGAAAGGGAAAAAAATATCTTTTAAAAATACATCTTTACAAGCAATGGAATTGTCTCGGATTTGATGGGAGCAGGATGAGCCCCACAGACATTGTTTGTGCCAAGATTGTTAAATATAATTTTTAATGCTTTGCATTTGGGGTGTTTGGGCTTACATATTTAAATAATTTTGGTTTTCAGGGCTGAAAAGAAGCTAGCGAGTCTAGAAAATATAAGTTTAATGATATCGTCCTGGTTCCAGTAAAATCAAAAGTGGCATCCAGAGCTGATCTGGGTGCAGAGGGAATTGTGTTGCTACCTTAAGCCAAGTGCAGGACCCTATATAACTTCTTTTCCTTTCATTTTTAAGTGAGAGCAAGTGAGCTCTTTGGACAAAAAGTGCTGTGAATTAGGAGTGAAACCACAAGGTCAGGAAATCTGTTTGGGGTAAAAATATTTGTTTTGATGTCCTGTGACCTAAATGTGAAATAAATATTAGATTTGCTCAGTTTGGTGTAAACAAATGTCTGTTCGTATTATCGAGGAGGAGAGGTGACAAGGGATGCTCTGTGTGGTGTGACCGAGGAGAGTCCCTTGGCCACCAAATTCACATCTGGCTGCTGTCCAAGAGCAGGAGGGCTTGGGCATGGGCAGGGATCCTGTGAGAACACCACGTGCTTCGTGCAGGTCTGCCTGGCTTGCTCAGCCCTGGGAATGGCACAGGAATCCCTTCCTCACCCCATCACGGGGGCAAGGCTTGCCTGGACCAGCTCTCTGGGACACCAGGATGTCTCCTTGAAAAGGGGATGTGCTCACAGAGAAAATGTACTTGGGAATGCTGGATCATTTCAAGTCTGCATCTTTTGATGGCACTCTCAGCGAGGAAATGGATGATACATCTGTATGCAATTAGAGCAAAACCTTTTTGGTATCACGACAGACAGGCACTATGTCACAGACCTGTTGTAGGGTTTCTCTGAGTGGAGGAAGCTTATTCACAAGCAGGATACAGCTCCGGATTTGGCTAGTTTGGGGCATTAAAGCATTTCATGGGCTTCTGTTTTGAACAGTTTAGGCTGTAAGCAGGCTCTGGCGGTCCCGGGTCTAACCTCAGCCCATACGGGCTTAGAACTTAGAGTTTAGAGCTTAAAGCAAGTTGCTGGAGGAGATCCCCGGTCAGGTCTCATACGTCCGCAAGGATGGAGGGGCTCCATCCCCCTGAATAATTGGTGTTGTTAAACAAGCTAACAGTGTGCCACAGTTACACAGCAACCTACCCCATCTGCCAAGAATCATCCTTTATATTCTCCCTGCATTTATTCTGAGAGGAAGGAGAGCAAAGAGTTAAAACAAGATTAGTTTTAAGAAATCCCAGGCTCAAAATCTGGGACATTCAGAGTTCTGCTGAGCTTTGCTTCTGTTCCTGCAGCTCGCACTGAGCACTGAGCTGAAACCTCACTCACCCAGCTCACCTCTTCTCTCTAAGTCAGCCCCGTCCTGTTTTCTACAGCAGTAAGCAGTGGTTTTAATTACATGATGATGAATGCAAATAAATATTATTCTCAGGATTGCTCATGAACAATTCTCTTGGAATAGTCATCAGTTTGGTGCAAGCTTTGTTGGCTTTGCCAAATGATGCCCTTTCTACTCAGCAAAGTTTTTCTAGAAACAGGAGCGTAATAAATGTACAGTATCAAACAAGTCTGTTCTGGCATCGTGTCTGCATGAATAACGATTTTGTGCTAACACCAGTAGAAGCCACGGGGTTCACAGGCATCAGAAAGTCCAACTGCCATTCAAATATTTGCAAATAATGAATATGTGATCCCACAAATAACAACAAACCAACCTGGTTGCTTTCATTGAAGAAAATGATTATGAATCACTGTGTACTGTGGGCTCAATCCAACAACCACCAGCGTCAAAAGAAGTCTTTCCACGACTTCAAACAGGCAGGGAGGTGAGCTGTGTTTGCTCAGCTTTACCTGGTGTAGCCATCGTTCTCATATTGCGCCATTAAATAATAGAATTTATCAGGCAAGTAAGAATTTCCTAGAGAAGCCAAGAGTGGGCAAGTGTCATCTCCTGACTGCATATGTGCAGCTCCCACTGATGTCAGTAGGGTTATGTATGGGCAAAATGAGGTCAGGCCGTGTTGTCCTACTTTACGTGCCCTGTGGTATTACACTCAATTAAGTTTTGTCTCCCAGGACGCAGCCTCACTCCCACTTAAGTCACCAGGAACTTTGTCACTACACAACAGTGCAGGCGAAGGCACGAAATACCAGTCTTTGAACTGCAGTGCAATAAGGTTTAACCCATGTACTCAGGAACAAGCAGCTGCAGTTTGGAAAGGGAGGGCTGGATTAAGCAGAAAAAGAAATAAATCCGCTAAATTCCAACACGGTGCATCTTCAGGAGAAGTTAATGGCTTTACAAACTCACTCACAGCCTTGCAGAGCATGGTAGCCTCAGCAAAACCTTATTCCCAAGCCAAAGGGGCATCTTTCCTGCCCTCTGCCAACAGCTCCCCACTGATCCTTGTGGAAAGATCCTGAATATCATGGGCAGCACTCCTTAGGCAGTGCAGGAGAATCAGTCATATCTTCTGTGTGGGAGACCACATGCTTGACTGCTTTGGAAATATTAACCACTGGTTATGAAGTGAAACTATAAATAGCTGTAGGAAGGAGAAAACAGTTAAAAAAAAAAAAAAAATCCCTCATCACAGACAAACAAGTTACCATAAGGATGCTGGGCTTTGAGTGAACCGGTTTTGGTCCTTGCCCCTTTGATGGGGTTTCTTCTGATTTTGATCAAGTAGCTTGTTATCTCCCTGCCTTCACCAGAGAAGTGAAGAAAAACATCTCCAAGGATAATTTTCCATGGGGTCTACATGAAGAGAAACACAATGGTTTGGGTATAAAATACTGCCTGTGTGGCACTGAGGGATGCCCTCTGTGTGCACATGCTGAAACCCAAAGATGACCCAGAACCTTTGCATGGCAGACTATATGAAAACTGTCTTATTTAAATATTGGTTAAAAAAAATGTGCTTTATTTTTAAATTTCTCAAAACTGCCAGTATCAGGCATCTTTATATATGCAATAAGCATCCTGTGGGATTTTCTAAGTCCATTCTAAAGACCTTTGGAAAAGAGGACAGCTGGCTTTTAGCATGGTTAAACTCTGCATTGCACACATAAGTCATGAAGAGGACCCACAAGGCTTCAGCCAGCTCAAGGCTAAGAAATTATTTTGGCTTCTGATGTCTCCATGTACCTCCATGGCAGGTCCTGATGGCTGTCTGGAGGAGTCTGCATGGACAAGGTCTCTGTGGACTAGTGAGAGAGCTGAGACACCTGCAAATATATGTCTGAGTGTAGGTGTCCTAACTTTACAGCTGGATCCTGCCCAAAATGTCCCTTCAGCCCTCTGTTTTCTGGAGAGGCTCCACATGAGGTTCCAGGTTACGTTTGGGGCATCCTTGACTCATCCAGTGGTCCTGATGTGGGGTGCACATAGACTTCCCTTAGCTCTTCAGGGTGACCAAGCTCTGGGTCTAGACATATTCATCCCCCTCCTTGCATCCCTGCTGAGGTAAGCCTGGAGCAGTACAAAGCCAGAGCTTTCTCTGGAGCTGGTCCTCCACTGTGGGATTAGCTCAGGACTTCAGAGAGGCCACAAACCTCAGTGCCTCTCTTTCCAAGAGCTAGGCACACTTGTTCAGCCTTGCCTGCGTTGGTATAAACACTGTGCACGTACAGTGTAGTTAATTAAAACTATTCCCACTCAATTTTCCCCTGGGGAAAGGAAGGGAGAAGAGAGATGCTCATGGGAGAGGCGCTCATCACATTGTTTAATGTGATCTGGAGTGGGACACGCAGTGCTGGGGGGGAAAAAAAGCTGTGGGGGTGCTGAGGGAGCACCATAGAGCCCATGGAGAGCTGTCCCTGGAAAGAAATTCCCCTGAATCTGTGTACTGTCGAAGGGAAGAAGTGATGTGTTTCTAGGATTGAAAACAGGAGACCAAGACTGTCTAATCTCCAAGGAGAGGAGACATGGATGGAGGCTTACCCTGACCGCCACTCAACACAGACTTCTTGCTTGGGACTTTTGGGGATCTTGGGAACCTCCTGCCTTCCAAAGCCCAGGTTTTAGGCAAGTCATGGAAAGGACAGAAGTCACCAATGCCTGGGTGGGGGAAGGACACAGCAGGGTCTGTGCACTGGTGTGACTGGGTGACTCAGTGCTGATGCCAGGAGCTGTCCTGGGCATCAGACACAGAAGAACAGCCACAACTCTCCCTCCCACTGCTCCCGAGTTACTCATGGGGACTTCAGGGAGTCACTTGGGCCTTTGTGTAGTGGTGTGTGGATGTGAAAGGGCTCGTGTACGGGAAGTGAGTGCCCTGTCTGTGCCACCAAGGCTGTGACAAGCAGGGCTGTTTTCCACCTCTGGGAGAGGCTCGGCTCCCTGGCTCCCAAGCACAAGCTCAGGCACCCTCTGCACTGGGCACAGGGCATGGGACAAGCCCTTCTGAAGCATTTTAATCTCAAGTCAGCTCTGGTGCCTTGCTTTGTCAGTGCTGGTGGTGCCACCATGGGAGGGATGCAGGTGGTACCACCAGTGCATGGAGTCATGCTGATGCATCAGGTGTCCTGGTGTCTTCCAGCAGGAGCTGAACAACATCAGGCGAAGAAGAAAAACTGTGGCTTTGTGGGACCTCCCTGGTGGTCACTGGCAGATCCTGCAGCAATTTGCAGCAAAACCTGACGTATGTACAGGAAGAGAGACTGAAGCACCACCAAGAGCCCAGACATGCAAGGGGGTTTTGCTTTTCCCAGACGAGGATTAAACCAGCTGCAGTCAGCAATGGGCAGGATGCTGCCACTCACGAGGGCAGGGGGGATGTCCGTGCAGCCCCTCAGGGCCTCAACACCAAGGCATCTGGACAGCACTGATGCCATTCCCGAGGGAGCTGTGCCATGGGCTCCTCACCTCAGGAGCTCAGGTGCTTGTGACCTCATGACAAGAGGAGCTGGCAGGGTAGGGCCCAAGCAAGCCCAGTGTCCAAAATGAAAGAAAAATCAGATTTCATGATGTAGGTTCCCAAGGAGGCAAATTGTCACTTTACAAACATAAAAAAAGGTCACATTTGGAGTACCTTTGGAGTTGCTCTTTGCATCAGGAAAGTGTTTTGCCTGATCACAAGGTGATCCCTTTCAGTTTTTTGATTATTTTTTTTTCTCTTAGTGAGGAAATGTCTGTACTTTTGTTATCAACCGAAGCTCGGAATGAAACACACCTAAATGCTATTTCTCCTTTGGGTATAAGTGAATAAGCAGCAAAATTAGACTACCTTCTTGCAGATTTATAAGTCAGAGCTATTCTTTTCCTGTTCATAGGGAACCTGACAGGACAGAACTATTTATTGACAGTTAAATAATGACATCTGTTATCAGGAATATCAAATCCAGTAGAATATGTTTCATATTAAAAAAGAAACTCGACGCCAAATTTCCTCTTGATGGATACAGACACAGCTTTATAAACTTCTTCAAAGTTAAATTCAGCCCAAAGAGCTTCCACATACAGGGCCTGTTTACATGTGCAAAAAGAGTTCGCTTTTAAAACATCCCTTACAAAAAACAAAACAAAAAAACAAAAAAGAGAAAAGAAAAGCAGAAACAAGCCTCCAGATCTTTTAGGATTTGTTGTGTTAGGTGGAATCAAAGTGACCTCTAGTGATTCCCTGTTAACTGTGCAACTCGGGAGCTGCCCACACAGAGCTTGAGCGGTGCCATGGTATAAATGCAATCAATATGCAATTAAAGCAAAAATATAACAATTAGTGATTGTTACAATAATCATTCCTACAATTTAAGCATAGAATACTTTCCCAAACTCCAGCATTTCTTTCCATGCAAGATGCTCACTGTTAAAAGGAGTATTTTTATTAGCCAGTTAAAGATCAGCACCACAATGAATTTATTAGTAACTTATCATCCATGTGTCTTGGCACTGCTGGCGTGCTGTTCCTTCAGAATAGACAGGATAGGAAGCGCACGAGATTTGTGATTTAACTCATTTGTTCCTACTTTTTGAAACAGTCACAGGCTGATCACAAAATTATTACCAGTTGTGTAGGGAATGGGGAGCGTTGCTGTTGGACTAAGACATCCCCATCCCCGGGTTCAGCCAGACTGGACAACAGGAGAGAGATTTTCACCTCTGCAGGTCATCTTTTCCCTGCCAGGCTCTAAAGTTTGTTGTTTTTTTAAAAAGGGCATAGAGAGGGGATGTCACAATTCATCAGTGGTGGGGGAAATGAAAATTGTGTCTCGGTCAAATTATGTTAGTTTACCATGAAAATCAATAGCAAAGCAGGTTAGAAATGGGATGTCATCATTCAGAGGCAATGCGGGAGAAGCTCCATCAGCAGCAAGATGGTTGGGAGCTCTGTCTGAATATTCCCCAGGGGTATTTCAGGGTTGGGGAAGGCAGCAGAAATCATTGGTTCCCTTGGCACAGGAGATTGGGATGGGCACAAGGGAGATGCTCAGGAGATGCTGAGCTCTGCTGGGACTCAGAGTGCAGATATTTTTAAAAATCCTATGTCTTCCACAGGTCAGTTGTACCAACCTCTGAACCAGAGCTGGGTGAAAAACTGGACCTTATTCTTGCCAGGAAAAAACCCGCCCAACGGCCTTAGTTTTGTGCATGTTTTGAAGAAGTTAATCTCTGACCTGTGATTCTTTCCTGCCCTATCTCCACCTCCATTAAAGACCATGAGGTTTGGCATCTGCAGGAAGAGGGACAAGAACATTGCTCCCACCTTGCTGTCTTTCCCTGCTGCTGGCTCTCTGTCATGGTCATGCCGAGAGCAAATTGCTGTTTGCATCATCTCCAGGGCTGATTTAGCATTCCCTGTAATTCCATGGAGGCTGTGCTATAATGAAACGTGCTCCCTTGTTGTGGTCAGTGCCACTTTCATCACCCCCTTGCAATGAAGCTCCTTCTTTTCCCCCCACCCCGGATTTGTCAGCACCTTCCCAGCAAGTACTATTTGAACATTCCTAAGATGCGTTTCAGAAGGACTTCACGTGGAAATGAGAAGCTTTGCAATGGGTGTTGTCCAACTTGCTGTCTCAGCCTGACCCTCTGCCCACCCCACTGGCCCTGGGAGGGATCTTGGGGACCTTCCTGCCTGTCCTGGGGGATCCATGGTGTAAAACTGGGCTGTTTTCCTGGCAACCACTGCTGTCCATCCCCAAAGTGCTGGGCTGTTAATCACAGCCTATGGTTTCACCTGCTGCCACTCAGGAGCATCTCATGAATGTGTCCTACTCCATCCTGGGGCATGAAGCAACTTGAATGAGCAAAATGATGCACATGTTTTTCCAGGGCCTAGAAATTAGCCAGAGAAGACAGATTTGTCATCAAATAATGAATCCAGCTACCAGAGAGACCCAGCCCAGGCTCTGCTCTGCCTGGGTAAGCCTTTCTTTAGAGCTGCAACTCGGGAGCCAAGCAACAGGTCCCATCCACATTTCTGTGTTAAGTCAAATATGACTCAACTTATGTTTGCTTTTAAGGCTTAAAGACTGAATAAAAACATTTTTATTTGTCGTGAACAGCAAAGCCAATAAAAACAGGTGGGTAAGAGCAGGGGCTCATCACTGGATGATCTGATTCTAACTCTGAATTATCTTTTAGACTGAGGTATCTTTAGAAATGTGCCCAGTTTATTAAGCTCCTTATAAATTCCATTTTCATTTTGGACTAAATGACACCATTTTAATGAAAGGCAGCAGCTAGAAAAATGCATTTTGTCTTGAAAGAATCACTTTCTGGTAGAGAACCATTTCCTTATTTTTAAAGCCAAGACTGTGATAATCCAATATACTTGCATAGCCCTTGATTTCCAATCCTGAAAGCTGTAAAAATTTAATTTATTTTATACATGCATGCTGTGGGTTTATTTTTCCAGCTAAGGAATGAGAATAGAGAAACTAGTTTCACTTTTGTGGTCTAATAGGTCAGTGCAGATTCACCATTTTAAACATGTGCAGTCATAAATACAAAACAAAACAAATTGTTGCTGCTGCTATGATCCAAACCCCAAATTAAAAACAAACACAAATTAGAATTCCCCTCTAGAAATCTCATCTGTCTAAAGCTGCTGAAATATTGTCTTGATGACAGAACTTCTCAGATAACAACAATGCATAATAGTTGGACATTTTAGAGTATTTTTAGTCAACCTTTTTTTGTTTGTTTTGAATAGCCTAATACTTAGAGGCATTTTTAAATTTGACTCTGTAAGTGTGTGATGGCGTATGAATTTCAGATTGCGTTGGGTTTTTTTCAAGTTAGCTTCCAGCTTCCATTATTTGTAGCAAAAGTGTCAACCTGAAATGTTAAATAAAATAAAATAAAATAAAATAAAATAAAACTTGAGTTTAAAACGACCTTGTATTTATGTCATGGTAAAGTTCACACAGTTGAAACTGGCGTTAGGAGATGATTCAAAAGCAGCACGGTGGAACATTTAAGTTCTTTGATGCTGGAAGTTACACAAAAGTGCAAACCAGCCAGCTGGGTACCAGCCCACCCAGCTCAGCCTGTCCACAACACAGTGTGTCACCCTGGTGCTCCACGGGCACCCATTTGAAGAAGGCGAAACACGACGGTGTAGAATATTTTATAAAAGGTTCGCTGCTGTCTGAAAGGAGATTTTCCTAAAGAAAGTACCTTTGAAAATCTGTTCCTTGGAAAATGTCTCTTTGAATTCACTGGAAGCGCCGGTGGAGCGCAGAAACAGAGACTGCCCCAACAGCCTGGAGAAATAAGTGCCGTGCAATACACTCCTGCAGACTTCTCACAGCTGCCTGTCAAGCTTTGTTTTTCCTGCCCTGGCACCCAAGAGTGGGTTCAGAAATGCCGGAGCAAGAAGCGAGAGAGAGGAGTGGCTGTGGGGGGGTCCCTTCTGCTCCCACCTCCCCAGCATCTCCTGCAGGGTTTTCCAAACGGAGCCAATCTCCAGACTCCCCTCAGGTCAGAGGGGAGTGACTCAAAATACTGTAACAGCACAAGGCTCCCTGGCCCTGGTGGGGCTGCACAAGCTGCCAAGCACATTTGGTGTCCAAAAGGATAAACAGAAGGGTTTGCCAGCCTAGTGCTCACTGAAATGACAGTGTTGCCTGAAAACATTGTGAAGCCCTTTGAAGGTGTTGCGACTAATGGCTCCTCTCCCTGTATCTTCCTGGGCTGCGTTTGTGGTTTAGACAATTTTGTGATACCCATGAAGTGTCAAAAATGTGTTTCTAGTCCTCTGCAGGCACCCTCACGCAAAGCAGAACCAGCCACATAACTGCAGGCAGGTCACACTCCTGGAGAGAAGCTGGCAAGTCTCTGAGTAGCAAAGAAACCTACCAAGTTTTGTAGGGAAAATTGCCATAAAGCAGATTTTTTAGCTTGACTTTGCAAAGGAAAAAACAAAAAAATTGTTGAAATGTCTAGGTAAAGAGGGAGCTGTGCAAGGAGAACTTCATTCACCCTGTAGAGAGGAGGGAGTCAAAAACAAGTATAGCTTGAAAAACACCTCACTGTGGTCTGCAGGAGAATGCTGATACTGAACATGGGAGGAAGAGAAAAATGGCTCTTGGGTATGTATGGAAAGTTAGGATCCACCACAGAAATTCAACTTGTCCTTCTATGCCTTTAAACAAGAAGCCTTGCTGTTCTCCATCCAAGAGCAGACAGGACCAGCATTTGAGATGTTGCCTCCAGAAACGTTGATGTAAAACAGATCCATCAAATGCAGGTGACTGGGCAAGTGTGAAGGTAGAGACTCTAATTGGTGGCAGCAGCCTGGAGCAAGCACAAGGCAGATATCTTGACCCTGGCATTGCACAAGAAAACAGAACAGGTTTTAGATGAAAGAAGGATCAAAGATAGAGAGCCAAACAGAAAATGGGATATATAGTACCCAATTGATTGGGCTGGCTAATGTAGAACAGTTCTTTGATAAAGTCAGTGATTTTATTTTATTTTTAGACAGAACAATTGATCCAAGAAGAATTCACAATGATGTGATATTAGTATATGCAGCCTGAGCCCAAGAAGATAGAAACAAGCAAAGCTGATGTGCAAGCTGAAGGCTTGGCAACGAGGGACTGTGAAGGACTCACTGTGAAAATAAAAGGAGGAGACAAATGGATTTTCTCAAGCATTGATTGTTTCCCTCATGTATTCTGATGTCCCTGGCAGAAATTTAGGAGTATGCTGTGGTGGGTGAAAGAGGAGAACTGCCATGGTCAATGAATGTCACCAAAATACTGGTCAGAATGCACAAGACAACCTTAACTAAGTAATAGAAATTATGAGAAAATGATAGTCAGAAGTGTTTCTTGTGAGTAAAAACAGTTAATCCTATTAGAAACAGGAGGTAAGAAAGGAGAAATGCATCCTACAGGAATTAGTCACATCCATGTAACCGTCAGGAATGTGGCATGTCCATGCAAAATGTTAATATGGACTAAGAGGTATCGAGTGAGGAATTTCCACTAGAGTTAGGGGAAAAGCTTCGGGAAGCAGCACGTGTGCATAGGAATAAAGGGGTTTCAATTTTGACTTTTCACCTTAGAACGGAAGTGAATCTGATGATGACAGAGATGTAGGAAGAAACCCAGGGGGTTGTGTACACTGAAAGATGAAGGCTTAGAGACAGGTCCTCTGCTGAAAGGTTGCTCATTCTTCATGTACATTAACACTGGTCAGTCACACCACCCACGGAAAAATAAGCACTTAGCAATACGTCCTGTCTCTTCAGGAATTTCACCAGGTTCCACACGTATGTCTAGAGCTAATTACTTGCTGTTTAAAGCAGCATTTAGCTTGCACTTATACATCAGAAGAGATTTCCAGGGCTGACAAGCCTAACCTATGTGCCAGAGCCGCAGTCAGGAGGCAAGCAGATACTCAGGTCACACTGAAGACACTCATTCTGACACAAGCTCTAGTAAATCAGGCATATCAAGCCCAGAGGCGAGGGGTTAACAGCAAAGAGCTCCAGATGCAGCTGCAGGAATAGGTGTGCAGACCCACAGCCCTGGACAGGATGTGTGCATGGGATGTCCCGCTGAGGTGCCTGGGAGCTCTGCCTTGTGGCTGAGGTTACTTTTGGTGGCTGATGTGGTGTGGGTAGGAAGTGAAGCGGTGACCTCTGCAGTGTGGGCACAGGCCAGCTCTGCTCCTGACCAGGAGCATCACCCCACCACAGAAGGGTGCACAGGGTAGTGCCCGATGCAGGGTCCAGTTTTGGGTGCGCTCAGTCTGTGCTTCCCAGTCCCAGAGCCCACACTGCCACCCAGCTTTTCCATTGTCTGCTTTAGTTCCCAATTCACCGCTTCTCATAGTGAGTTTCCTTCTGTTCAAGAACCTGGTTTTCTATAATATACCCACAGTTATTATTGAATTAAAAGCTTCCCTTTTCAGCTTCATTCCAGGTAAAGAAAATGACAATTAACCTGATTCGGTTGTGCGTTAATTCATTTAATCTCCAGGTGCCCTTAGTGTTTAAATTAATACCCCTAAAACATGGCTAAATAGCATTCAGCTCTCTACCTTTAATTATGTGTATAATGAAGCTCATTTAAAAAGCAGCCAGCAGTATGGAGACCACATTGCAGGCATTTCACCTCTTTCCCACTATCGTCCAAATTCCCTTTTCCAAGTTAGGCTGACAGAATTTTGGTCAGCATGAACTGCCAATACTGGTCCTAAAAAAGTCTCACACCGCACAAGGGCCTGGGAATTTTTGGTTCTGCCAAATATAGGAAGAAATGGCCTCGGTGGACTGAGCTTGTGGTGTGTTATGGTTTTCCCTGCCATCCACCTCTCCCTGCATTAATCTTCCCTTTTGCCATGCATCAGCCAGGCTCTGGCATCTCTCAAACACTGTAACTGAGCAACAAAATTGAGTTAAAACATAGTTTTCTACCTGATCTCCTAAGTCTGGAGAAAAGTAGGCTCAGGGGAGACTTTACTGCTCTCTACAGCTCCTTGAAAGGAGGTTGTAGCAAGAAGGGAGTTGGTCTATTCTCCCAAGGAACGAGCGATAGGACAAGGGGAAATGTCTTCAAGTTGCACCAAGGAGGTTTAGGTTGGATTTTAGGAAAAAATTTCTTCGCAGAAAAGATGGTCAAGCACTGAAACAGGCTGGCCGAGGAAACAGTCAAGTCACCATCCCTGGAGGTATTTAAGGGATATGTAAATGTGACATTTGGGGACATGTTTTCATGGTGGGCTTGGCAGTGCTGGGTCAGCAGCTGGACTCAGTGATCTTAGGGGTTTTTTCCAACCTAAAACATTTTATTATTCTGTAATATTTTGGTTTCCTGCCTGAAGGAAGGCTGTGATCTGGACCATGTTTCCACTGAATCCTCCAGCAAAGTTCTTGCTTCCATCAGCAGGGACGACACCAGAGCCTGGGGAACCTTCTCAGCTGAGGCTAAAACTCTGTTAAAAGGACTGAGGACATGCAAACCTGGTCACAACCTCCTCAGCCACAGCAGTGATGGTGACAGAGAGAGCCAAATACCTGCTGTGGGCAGCGAGGGCGGCACAGGGAGATGAGGCTGAGTCTGGATGTGCCGGTGCTTGGGGTGCTTGAGCTCCTCTGCCATGAATGGGATATGTGGGCTCACATTCCCTGGGGAAATACTTTGGTTTTCACTCAATTTTTGACAAGTGGAATATTTTCTTCTAATGCTGCTTTGGGTGAGCATCTCAAGCTCACCCCTCCTCATGCACAGCCCATGCCACCTCCAGGATTTGAGTAACCAGCTTCCCTGGATGCTTTGCTTGGTCGCAGGTTGCAGCTGCCCAGCTCCTGACATGGAGCATGAGCATGGCCAGCCCCTGGCCACTCCATGGCAAGCAGGTGTGTCCTGCAAGGATCATCCTCCCTGCCAGCCCAGACTGCAGTAGCCTGTGTTTCCAGAGCTGCTTGCCTCATTGTCTGTTCATTATTCCTCTGTCTATAGACCTCTGGGGATGCCAAGGGAAAAAAAAAAAAAAAAGAAAAAAATCCTGCCCAAAACACTGGTAATTAGTTCCTGTAAATGGTTTTCAGGCTGGTTACGTCTCTGGCTCAGTCTGACGTAAGTTTTTTTCATGCCCCTTCCAAAATCACATGTTAAAACTGGTTCTCTGAGAATATTCTGGAGCATTTAGTATAAACAATTCTGATGTAAAACTGCAAGAAGGGGTTCTTTGAGGTTTTCCTTTTTTTTTTTTTTTTTCCATTAAGTGTTTCTAATCATGCCACAAGGACCATATTCCTGTGGGAAAGGTGATCTTGCTCTTCTTGCCTGCTGCCAGCCCCCTCTCAGCACACCAGCCTGTGGCCAGACACTTCTCCTGGCATCACTCCTCCCCGGTGGCCCAGTTTTGATTCTGACTCCCCCCATTGCTCCATGCAGTGCACATCCTTCCATCACAAAATCTTATTGTGGGGACAGGAGGAGGAAGGGGAAGGTAAGCACTACAAATGGATCTCTAATGCACAGAACAGATTAGAGATGGGCAGAGGGTCTTTCCAGGGTGGAGGGTCCCCTTCCCAGGTGGGATGGGGCTCCCTGATGCCAACAGCTGTGCCAGAAGAGGCAGCACACTTTGGGCAGAGGGTTTGGGAGGTGAGGTCCTGGGGAAAGAATTTCTCCCCATGCTGTGGGAATTGCATCATGGATTGCTGGCCTGGGGAGGGGCAAAGGTGTGGTTGAAGGACATATACCCGACTTAACTTATTTGAGTTGATGAGGCTGAGGAAGTAGAAAAGCCTCAGTGCCTTCATGCCCAGCATGAGTCCTTGCAAGCAGGGACAAAAAATCACAGAGCTGGCAACAATCGTTCCCTCTGTCTCTCACCCTGGCACATCATCCAGTAAGATACACTCACTAACGTAAGACAACCCAAAAACTTCTGAGGATTTCTATGAAGCTTGGCTTTCATACATCTTGTCATGGGTAACTTCATGCCTTCACTCAGGAAGCAACTCCAAATATCTTGTAAATAAGCACCACCTTCATGGAGAAGGTTCCCACACTTTCTTCTGCCCGTTCTGCACTTTTAAATAAAATCCAGATTTGAATAGAATGTGTCAGCAATTTTTTCATTTGCTTTGAAGTTTTTGATGCTTCAAAAATGCTTGCCTTCAATACCTTGACCCTATGGACAGGAGCCTGTAGGGAGGTGGGTGCTGATGGCACAGCTCCTGCAGATGATGATTTGAGGACACTCTGAAGCATGGTGAGAATGGGACTCGTGCTTCCCTTCCTGCTGAGTGTCCTTCCCATGGCCCAAACCTTGTCTGGGGCTGTGCTCTGAGGGCTCCTGTCACCTCAAACCCTTCCTCTGCTTTACAAAGAGGTTTTTGGAAAGAACAGAAGCAGCCAGGTACAAATGAAAAAGCAAACACATTAAGCTGTGAGAGCTGCTGGGCTACACTGGTGACCAGGAGCCCTTGTCTGTGAGGCATTGATGGTGCAGAAGAGGACAGAGGCCTTTCTTGGTTGGGTCTTTACATTTGATGGGTTGGCTGGTTTTGCCTGTGGGATTTCTGGGTTCTTTCAGGGTATTTTTAGGGATTTGGGGGTATTTATTGATACTATTTTGATAAAACAAGTGTTCCTGTGATCAGTAAATCACCTGCTTCATTTCACTGCCACGAGAGGAGGGGGGAAAGTGAGGGTGCAGCAGCTCCCACATCTGAGATGCTCAGAGGATGCTGCCTCTGAGGCTCAGCAATGCCTCACATGCTGCCTTGTCACTGGTGCACACCCTGTCACCTCCTGAGACCAAACTGAGAGGGCAGAAGCCAGGCAAGCAGCACCTCGTAGCAGGGGGAGCCCAAACTGGTGACACGCTGCACGTGCACTAACTGGCCTGTTATAATCCACAGGACCTTGGACATTTCATGGGTAAAACTCTCACCTTCAAATGCAGATCCTCATCAGGAACAGCCACTTGGAAGAGGAGCAATGAAGCAGAGGCTGATGCAGAGCCTCTCTGAGCTGTTCCTTCACTGGGGAGGCTCCACCAAGCCCTGTTTGCACCACGGAGGCTCACGGCAGCCATCTGGCGACCATGGTCAACACCTCCTAAAGGAAATAGATGAGTCATGTAATGACAGTGATGGTGTTGCCAAGGTGTGGCCAGAGCTTCCTCCCACCCCTCTGAGATGACCTGAGACGGTACCTGGTTTCACTTGGGGAGTACAGAGCATGACCCTGGATGGGCTCTTGCATAATAATAATTAATTTAGTCATTAGATACATCATTTTCAATGTATCCAAAGTGTTTGTATCCTCATCAATGTGGAAACGTGACTAATAAAGCCAGGGAAACGGGGTGGCATTCAAGCCATTGTTGTCATCCTTATTTTTGTGTTTCATTTAATGTTTCTTGCATACTCAAAATATTTAGGGTTGGATTTGTTGAGGTTTTTTTTGTTTGTTTCTTTTGTTGTTTTTGCAGGTTTGGGGGGGGGANAGGAATTTGGCTCCAGCATGATCTGCAAAGATGCAGGTTTGACTGCAGCACTGCAAGGCCTTTCCTTCCCCAATCTCAGCCAAGGTACTTATCCTCTCTGGCCTCTGAACAAATGCACTCATTATGTTTGTTCCTTGCAATTGATTAGAAAAGAAGAAAAAAAACCCAGGCGCTTTTAGATCCTAATGCACATCTTTGCAATAAGAAGCACGAGGGCTCTGGCTCTGAAATAAAAAGGGCTGAGAGACACTCGCCAGTTTTAATCAATAATGCAGTGAATATCTTGGCTCTGGGCTCATCCCTGCAAGATGTTCTCTCACGGTTTTGAATCTCCCTGGGACCAGAAGGGCAGGAGGGATGTGCTGAGTCACTGCGGGACATCACCCTGTGCCAGAAAACCTTAGTGCAGGATGCTGGCTAGAGGTTCAAGGATCCAAGATGTACGCGCAGAAACTGTTGGAAAGGATCCTGCCTTCTCCCAGGACAGCCTCTTCATCAGCAGCATTCAGTGTGAGGACCCATTTCACCTCTCTGAGAGGGGGTAATTATTTCTTGTCACTTAGACTCAATCACTGAACTCTAAACAGCTGGTGGTGAAGAACCATTAGTCTCATTTACCACAGTGATAGCCTTTTAGCTCTTCCACATTTCACACGGTCTCTGCCATTTCGCCCATAAATTCTCCCTTAAAAAAAAAAAAAATCATAAAAATTTATGAGGGGAGAGAAAAAGCGTAAAATGGAGGCGGCTAAGAGAAAAGGTACTAAAATTTTCAAATGAAGATGAGGTTATGTACCCCCAGCTGTTTGAAGTGCAGTGATTGAGGGTCTCGCTGATGAGGCATGATTACCTTCCTCCTGCTCCTCACCCCTGCCAAAGGAGACACCCATCCATCCTCCCTCTGGATACGGCTGATTAACAGTAGCACAGGGAGGACCAGGGAACAGCCACGTCTTCCTTGTTAGGATGTGACCCATGAATTTTCCTGGACTCAGTGAACAAACGCAAGCCCTTT
Source organism: Grallaria varia (assembly GCA_013396735.1). Taxonomy (NCBI): domain Eukaryota; kingdom Metazoa; phylum Chordata; class Aves; order Passeriformes; family Formicariidae; genus Grallaria; species Grallaria varia. Next base: position 444,601 of record VWZG01002280.1, read on the forward strand.
CCAATAAGCCAGCACCTCTAAACAGTGTGAAAGGTTTATAGCAGTAGGAACTGAGAGTGCCACTTTGCAGAGAGGCCCGTTTGTGGTAGCATTTGACATGGAATATATGAAAAAATTATCTCCTCATTGCTTAATTAGGGTTTGGCTTCCAGGACTGGCTTTGCCACACAAAGACCCAGGCTAGAAGTAGAAAAGGACTTATTACAATGCTGAGGTTCTCAAACTGTACCCAGTTATTTCCCTGTGACTCAGATTTTGCATTCAGCTACTGTTTGCAGAAGCCCCAGCTTCAATAATAAGGTTAATAATGATAACAATAATAACTTTAAACATGCAAATGATAGGAAGGGACGAAGCACAAACTGGTACCAGGGCCACTGAATATCTACAGAGAAATCTTAAATCCATCCTGGAGCAAATTCACAGCAGCGCTTCTGTTTTACTGAAAACCTCCCTAAGCACAAAGTAGCGAGGATTGAGATGATGAGGGTTCACTGTGTTATTTGTAATTCGATTTGCTATCAAGTTCTCTTAAAGTGCTAGATTTCAGAAAGATACTATAAGTTTTTAACAAGTGACCATGCTAGTGAGCTGGATTTTGCTTGCATGCAGAATCCTCAATGCCAGCCACACTGCTGACCTAAGTATCACCCAGAGCAGCCGACGCTCACGAGTACCTGACCCAGGACCATTTTGCTCTGTGCAGCACTAAATAGACACAGCACATTTGAGAAAGTGCCCCAACTTCCAGTGATGGACATTGGAAAAATCAGTTCGAAGACCCTGATCTCTGCAATGAGGGCTGTAAGAGCAGCCAGGCAGCCCAGCCCCCTGAATACCTTTGGAGCCTTATCACAACAAATGGAACAGCTGGTTTCCACTTTTCTATTTGAAGCTTTGAGCTATTTCCACAGTTCTCAAGTCCTGCAGAGTGGGTTCCACCTAAACTAAGGCCGTGGAAGACACCTGACTCACTGCATAGATAAATGAAGAAAAAAGCCCTCCAAACCCCTCTCCCTCTGTTCTTACTGGCTTTTGCAAGAAAAGACTGTGTGATGCTGTACAGGAATACCACAGTTTCAGAAGACACAGCCTAATTTGTTTGAGATCCAAGTAAACAGGATTGGAAAAGGCTGTGGGGCTATTCAGTCCATCCCTGTGCTGTCTTAAAATCCTCCCTATGGCAGTAGAATCTTCTCATCAGTAATTTAATGAAAAGATTGTTAATTAGGTAAGATTTAGTGAAATACAGGTCTCCAGTCAGAAGAAACAGAAATGCTTAACTCCTACATCCTCTCTAAAGCATCCCCAGTGCCAAACACATCTCCACAGAATGATTTTCCTGGTCAGCATCCTTAATTTTTTACCAGTTGAAGGCATACCTTCCCCTGGGATCTTGCCAGAGCAGCATGGACGGGTGAAAATATTTAATGTATATTCAGCAGTTACCAGAATTGACATCTGAAACCAAGGAGCAGTGGCACCGTGTGACCAGTCAATTCTCATTGAACCCAACTAAGGATGTTTTCTGTAGCTTAAGCCCTGGTCTTTGAAAGGCTGAATGTGTAGAGTAAAAGCAGAGAAAATCTTTGATAGATGATCCATTCAAAAAAGCTTCCCAAATTAAATATTCACAGGACGTTTCTACTTAGGGCAGTAGGGAGGTGCTCCATTGGGTCACTATTTTGAAGTCCAGCACTAAATCTTCATATTACACATACACATGCTAATAACTCAACTATGGAAGTGCCTTGATGCATCCAGCCTAAAAAGCCAATAGTTTTTTCCTCATAGATTGCCACATCTACAGATCAGATAACTGCAATTAATTCACTGCCCTTCCTCTTTCCCAGTGACTCTTTTACAGCAAAAATCCTTATTTATTAATGCTGGACTGCATGCTCTTGCACTTTGCAAGATTAAATTTAATCTCACCTCTGTTATTCTAATTCTCTAGTTCACCCAATTCCTCTAAGATACACCGATCCTCCTCATTAACTGAGCCCTCCCTCATCTCTCTCCCAACACGCTTTGGTGAGCACACTCCAACCCTTCCTGCCCAAATCATTACAAATTAATTAAGGTCAATACAGACCAATTATTAAAGCACTCCACTAGGCATCTTGATATTTGATTTTAGAGGTTTATTTGTACCTCCTTTGGTCACTCCTTTTTCCTCCTTTCAATAACTAGTTTTTAGCCCCGCTGATTTCCTCCATCTCTTTGCAGTTGTCAGCAAAACCCGCAGTTCTCAAACCGCATCCCTGCAGGAATCCTGCAATCTTACAAAATTACAAGTTCATCAGCAGGACATTTTAACTCCTAAACAGCACACTTTTATGCTTAACCCTTACCTGCACTCTCAAAATGGGAGTTTGTTTTTCCCCTGTGCTGTGCAATGGGCAACCCATTCCGTTCATGGCAAGAGAAGACTGATGAGTCAATGCTCAGTAGTGCATCAGCTTCACTGAAACACAAATTCCTGCCCTAAGACAACAGCTCAACAGATGCAGGGAAAGAAGAGACAGAACTCATCAGGTTTGGGGCATGAGGGATTTTGGTGAGGTATACTTCGGCTTGGAGCCTTATCTAGAGGAGATACGAAAGAGGCAGTGCTGCAGTTCGATATTTGCAGTGTGCTCCTATTGTTAATTCAAAACAAAATCACAAGTTGAAAACTAAGTTGGAAGTTTGTAAACAAAGATGGGTATTCTTATGTGGCTCACTATATAAATCACTGCATCAGAGGCATTTTTTTTTACCTTGATGATCCTTCTAAGGTCACTGTGTTCCTGGGCACTACACATCCTCTATTGGGGTACAAGCAGAACAGACAACTTGGGATATCATTGATCTGCCCCCAGGTAAGGTTGTTCTCTTGAGATCTACCCCCAGTAATGATGTGACATGTTAGCAATGCTTCCCTGGAAATGTGTATGCTGGATCACAGGTGCCACTTCCATTGGCACCAGGACGACAGTGGGATTTTTTACGTTTAACTTTGTGAACAAATTAAAAACACTGCTAAAAAACCCTATAAAGTGCAAGACAGCTGATTCTGACCTCTCTTCTTGAGACACAATAGTGGAATCAGCCTTCATTTATGTTGTTATGGTGTGTTTGGAAAACAATCGATGGTGACCAAACTCAGCTTGCCAAGAACTTCTCTTTACATCAGAAATTAAGATAGGCAATATTTGAAAGTAGAGATATTTTATTATGTATGACAGTATGGCTAAAAAGCATCAGAAAAACTTTTACACAGACAAGCTTTTCTCCCATACATATACATTCTTAGCCTCCAGACCCTTTAAACGGCACACACAAGCGCAAGTCCCTTTTACCATCACTTAATTCTCAGCCACTTTTCTTTCCATCCTTTGCACAGCTGTGGAAGAACCCTGTTCTATGATGCTGATGTAAAAGTAGGGGCCCAGAGATGCTACCGTAATAAAAATGGTAAAATAATCTGGTGTATGAAGCCTTTTTTTAAAAGTTTGAAGTTCAAGCTGTACATCAAGCAACAAAGTAGGAAATGATGAAGATCAAGTTTTATTGACATACTTGAGGTACAATAAATATATTTACATGTTCACATTTTAAACATGGAATTACATGTAAAAAAAGCTTGTACATGAGATCAACTTTGTGTTTCCATTTTTACATTCTCTTAAATAGGTACGACAAAGATCTCTTATGCAAGCAGAGGATTTGGTAAAGTTCAGTATTACACTCAAGAAATCAGCAGTCAACACCTCGTGCAGATGATGCCGTAGAAAACATGAGGCAGACGCACTCCCAGTGGAGTCAGTATGATACAGTCGGCTGCTGAACTTATATCCTGAACTGCTAATAAACAAACTCTGCAATCCAGATTAGAGCAGTACATTTGAAATGATTCTCAAAACACCCATATATATATTACACTGCTTAAGACTTTACAGGTTAGGAAGGATCACATTCAGTAATAGTAATAGGAGGTAGAATCGTGTCGACAGTGTTCGTATTTCTACGTGGCAATAAGAAAAAGTGCTATTACTATCACTGAATTCAAGAACAGAACTCCTGGAAAAGTGAAAAGGATGAAAGAGTTGTTAATCCTGTTACCCTGGCTTGTCACAAATGCTAAAGCATGTAAACAAAATGTTTAAATTCCCCAACACAGGCAAAACTGCAAAGCAAAGCTGTTAAGTGATGGTTCTCCAGTGCTTTGGGATGGGCAGCATCTCCCAAGATGGGATACCTGTATAAAAGCAACTTCAACTTCATGCACCAAAGTCTGCAAAGGAAAGCATAGTATGATGGGCTTTCAGGGTGGGAGATCTAGGCTTCAGGGACCCTCAGAAGAACTGAAAGAGCAGAAGAGAGAGCAAAAGATTGAATGCAATGCACTTAGGAACAAATCCAGAGGGACAAACAGTGAAAAGAGCAGGAACAGAACAAGGATACAAATATCCCTGAGGGAATGAAAAAAATGGGGGCAAATGAGATGTAAATGAGGTAAAGCATAGGGCAGAGGCAAAAGGCACCACAGAAAAAAAAGAAAGCTGACTTATTCCAAGGGCTCTTTAATCAATAAAATTGTATGCAATGGTACAGAATATCAGCTGTGAATAAATGATAGTTAGTATCTTGTCTTTGCTGTATCTGTAAGTGAAAATGTCTATTCAATAGAAGTTAAACTGCTGAAAGATGTTTCATCATCTGAAAAAGAAAACCTGCAAACAAATGGTTTTGTTATTCTAGAAAATGGAATGAAACTCTAAGGTTCCAAACTCAGCGTGTCAGTGATGGACACTAGGAAAAAAATACAATGCATATTAAAAACCATTGATGCGCACAAAGAAAATCCTGAACAAATAAAACATTAATACAGCAATGTTTGAAATTGTGATCTCTCAAGTGACTACACACATTGCAATACAGCTACATTTAACTGTACACAGACTCATTTACAACAATATTTGTAATCTGTAATACTGTTTAAAATTTAGATGGTAAAAATCACTTAACCCAAGTGCTGTTACATTAAATAAAAGCCATATAACCTGTTGAAAAAGTGTTCATATAAAACCCATTTCCAGTTAGTTAGAAAAATCAGTGCATCCAACCAAGAAAGGAGAGAGCACCACAGGTACCTCAAAGACCCCGTGCAATTAACTTTCCCCTCGAGGTTTTCTTTAGTGCAAAAAGGACAACACTTTCAACCAAAATAAGCAGAAGCAGAAAATAGAGGGGTTGTTTTTCTTGTTTTTAATTAAAAAACCCAACCCTGCCAAAAGCAGCATTATAAAGACCAAAATGATCCTTCCCAACCATATTATACCAGAAGTTGGCATACGCAAGGATCCAATATGAATCTGGTTTTGTACACAAGAAGACCCTGTGCTCACGTAGATAGTAAGTCATCTCCACAATTAAAAACCAGGTTACAAAAAAACCTTACAGAAAATCCTTAGGATTTGATACTAATTGAAGATAAAATACTTTCAAGTATTATGTTTATGAATTAATTAGAGGATAAGGCATGATTTAAGGTAACATTGAAACAAAAGTCCTATGTCACCCTAAATGACCTCCATAATATAGCTAACTTTCTGCAATCTGTTCAGGATTTGTTTCCTTTACATTTAATTTCTCATTGAACATGCTGCCAAAAAAAGTAAATAAAATAAAAGCACAAAAAAATGCATTTTTAAAAAAAGGTTTGTGTCTCTCTGAACAAAAACGCCTTTTTGACAGTGAACAAGTGAAGACAGATTTCTACTTTCGAGCGACATGACTCAAGTATTGCAGACACAGTACTATGCCAAGGACAAGAACAACACAATGCTATGCCAGAGAACAAATCTAAGGTATCTCTCGAACAGACAAAACAGAAAGGCCCTCAAAAAAAGAAACCCGTCAGCCTCCCGCCCACCCTCTTGCCCCAATTACAAGGGCAACACACCCACACACACACAGAGACACGCAGTTACGGTGCCAGTGACAGGAAGGGCCCAGAGCAACTTCCAGGGAAGTTGCATAATTTCAAGATAAACAGATACAGGATATTACGTTTAAAAAAAAAAAAAAATAAATAAATTCAGCACCAGGTACAAGTTTTTTTTCTTATCCCAAGTACCTAATGCTAAGAAAAAATGATGAAGAACCCTGTGGTTATTCTAAAATAACCTTGAACTCTCATCTTTACCCTTCCAGTGGAAACTTAACATGAAACAATTAAAATGCTTGGTCTGCTTGGCAATTTAATGGCAAGAATGACTTTTTTACAGCAATTTGGAAATCTGAAGTGAAACTTCAGATTTAAACTAGGGGAATAAACTGGGCATCTGAAGATACCACACAGAGGGAGTGCTAGTATTTACTCTTTCCCAAAGTTACACTGGATATATGTGGGCTGTAAGCAGTATCCCTGTCTTAGTTTATTCCCTACAACTACTTAGAGATGAACATTTGCACGGCAGCTCCTCTGGCTATGAAGATGCTACAGACCTGTCCTCTTCCTCCAGCCCAGCACCACCGACCCCGAGCGTTACCAGCACTGCACATCCTCCCATCACACAGCACATGGGCCTCACCAGCTACCAACACTGAGGTGAATGTGCTACATGACCAACCAGGATTACATGCAAAACCAAAACATCCCAACTTTTGAGAACAGTATTACATGACAGACCTAATTTGTACCTGTACAGCACAAAGGAACAAACCTACAAACCCCATGCCATGGTCTGACAGTGCACTGTATTTCCCCTTGAAAGTTAAAGGACAGAGTTGTTTTAGGTTTTTTTTTAATAAAACAAAAGTAGAACATTCTACTAAAATACCACAGATCATATGGGCAATCCAATCTTTTAGTCAAGGCAAAATATGATTAGTTATAAAGTGAATTTTCCAGTGCTACAAGATGGAAACAAAATAATTTGGAAAAAAAAACCCAAACCAAAACAAAAACAAACCAACCCCTGGCTTCATATAACCACCTACTGGAGTTGTCTATTAAAATTATGCTAATAAAAACTGAACAAATAATACACAGATCAGGATATATGTATTGACTTACTAGCATCTTTATAAAAATTTGAAGATATACACAAAAACACATCAACATTTATGGAACGGTATCCATTAAACTTCGGTAAGACAACACAAAAAAACTAACAAATAGCTAAGATGTTGTTGACTGTAAGCACTTTGAGTAACATTTTAATTTTAAAAGGTCAATATTTACATACTACATTAAATGCCTATTTTTTTTTCCATTTTTGCATCGTACTGTGAACTCATGATAAAGAAAGAACAAGATAATGGTTGCAACAGATCTTCCAAGAAAGTTAACTTAAGGTACTCAGATTTAACTATGTGCTGGAAGAGAACATGGCAAGAACACATCTGTCTAGTTTTACCTCTACTTTCTTTGGGTTTTTTTGGGAGGAGACAACAAACGGATCTAAAAGAGCTGTATCATCCAAAGTGAGCAATGCCCAGAGATACAGTTTTAAGTTAGGATTTGAGAAGTAAGAGAACATAAACATTTTAACAGATGACTCACCTAATTGTTACTTTTGCTACTGAGTTTTTTAAGATATTAGAGAGATACGGTGACAACAGAGGGTGTGAGTATGTATGTATGTGTATAATAAAACAAATATAGACATACATACATATAGTATGTTTACATACAGTAAGATATCCAGGTACTGCAGCAAGAAGCTTAAACCCCAGCGATCCGCCCGTATCCTGTCTATGCACAAGCAATAATCTACTGCAACTGCTGTTAAAGAGGATGTATCTAGTCATTAAACAGGCATTGCTTACGTCACTCCTACATTTAAATAGATCTGAGGCCATTTTGTGTCTTTATTCCAAAGCCACACATTTGTCTCAAAAAAAAAATTAAAAAAGAAAATAATTTAAAAACCCCACTGAATAAAAGTTTTTAAAACTTAAGTTGGCTGAACCTCAACCTCTTTGGGATGGATTCAAAACCCAAAGCAGGAGCATTTCTACAAACTTCTTTGACTTTTGAATCAAACCCATATTCTTAGGCTCCAAGAAACTCTCTAACCCCAATAATGTTTGCTTCTGACAGGACAGCTGATCAACTGCAGATGTTCCCACTGCTGAACTCAGCTGCTGGCCTGTCTGGTGTTTGCATCTAGCCCAGATTTCCAGACACGCACTGCTATCACTCCACTCTGAGATGTCTCCCCATTCTTCTCATTGCAGAGAAGCTGCTCCCTAACAGTGGGGACGAGTTTAATGTTTAATGACTTGTTTTAAAGGCAAGCATTTATTTCTTCAGAATAACAATTACATAACCTGAGGAGGCAGTGCAGGGGTCCTAGAGCTGATGGTGTGAGGAGTCAAACAGCCTGGGGCTGATCACCTTGCAGGTCTCTGGGGGTGGGTCCCACTGGGCACGCCCTGCCTGCAGCTCATGCTCTGTCCCGGACTTGGGTCTACCCTGAAGCACTAACAGCATTTTCTGTACAGTAATTGTGGTGGCTGTTATTAAGCATTATGTGTAAATGGGGAACTACACAAGTGGGTGTAAACCTCACTTTCATGAAAAAAATTCTCATTGTGCTACTATCTCTCATTGTTACTAAGTTGTAAACGGACTTACGGTATTCTTTTACCCCTTTTTCCCAGTGCATTATTTCCAAAGTACCACATTATTACGTATTATTTCAATGAACAGAGAGAAGGTTTGCCTTAGAAGACTTTTGACAGTACTTATTCAAGCATCATTTTTGGTAACTTCTACTTAATTGAAAATCTGGACCAAAAGTGTAAGAAAGCCAATTAGACATTTGTGATTTGGTTATCACTAAATCTCAAACCAACTTCCCCCAAACCTACGGTACTATAAATTTGCTTAGCTCATCCTTTTCCACTTGGCATGCCTGTTTCGGACCCCATTCGCAGCTCTTTCATTACATACCAATAGTGTTCTCCTGCAGTCACTCAGGTAACAAACCTACAAGGTTTCTGTAAGTCTCCCCCTTCAAACAGTAGATGGAGTGAATTAGACTGTTCTTAAAATAAAGCATGAAGCAAAAGCTCCTGACCTAAAAACTAAGGAAATGTTCATAAAAACTGGAATCCAATATAAAGATGACATTTTAATGAGTTTATTCAGAAGTAACTGAAAAAATTGCTCCTTTGGCAACACCATCTAGATGGTTCTAACCAAAAGGAAATATTATGAATTTCACTTTGAATAAAATATAAGTTCCTTAATGTTTGCAGTGAATTTTTGGGATCTGACATGTTCACCAGGAGATTCACAATGTCCTTATAGTCCCATATGTATCAGGAACAACACATCAAAACAAGTCCTTTCAGTAATGGGTTTCTTATGGTTCAGCATCAATCACAAAATAAATCTCAAAGAAAAAAAATAATCAAAATAAAGGATAAGGCAACCACAAAATGCTGGCCCAGAAAACTATCAGGAATGCACCACTCTTCCTGCATAACATTTTTGAAGTGACCCACCAATTATTTCTTTTTCCTTGTTATTTAAAACAACCTAGTTACAACCTGGAGTTCACTACGCCATGATGCTGCTGATGGGTGAAGATCCCTGTTTTTAAAAACCACGGGAAAATACAGCAGTGTTATTTCTACACAGGGTTTCATGAATAAGTGGACTTGGAAAGAGAAAATGGAAGTCTACATTGGAATAGAAAAATGCAAAGACAGACTGATTTACAAAGATCAAAACTACAATTTTCCAGTGTCACCTCCAAAGCTTCTTGGCAAACTGCTATTCAGTGAAGCAGACCACGTTCAAATCTACGCAAGAATACCTTCCGTGCTCTCACATATACAATGCAACTACTGTGTTTTGTTTAAAAAAATGAGTTTTCATTCAAATACCTTGCACCGAAGATAAGAGCAACCATTATCAAATATTCTTTGCCATGAAGGAAGTTTTTGAATCTTTCGCTGTAAATGTTCTCTCTCAAGTCACTGTGGTCACACAGTAGGATCTCGAAGAACATTGTCTACATGCATTGAAAGCATTTGGAAAAAAAAAAACATCTCTAATTCCATGTGGTTACAACAGAACTTGAAGAAACTGAACAGAAATTCCACCTTTGCAGATCCTCTCAAACCCATGTCTTCTGGAGGGCGTCTCCGTGCTTTCTGAAGTTCAGCAGAGCAACCAAAGACTAAGCTGAAAGGTTTCACAACCCGATGGTTTTGCCACTGTGTCTCATGTAGCTCCACAGTATGTTTCGGTGAGTGCCAGGGCTTCTCTCAGCAGACATCACTCAACAATCAGTGCCACGTTTATGTGGGACAGATCTATCATGTGCCTGTTAAAAGTTTAAAGAAAGTTAAACACGGTACTCAAACCGATCCTGGGGGTGGAGAATGGACAAGGAGGTTCTCTGAAGGTCACTAATAAATAGATGCTTGATTGGATTAAAGAAACATTGAGCAGAGGAGACTGATTGCATCTTTTGAAGGGAGGGAAGGAACTGAGGCGGCACAGCAGCGCATAATTATTTACCTGTGGAATTTCTGTTGAAATGCTAAAGCATGTGCTGGCTCCTTAAATTTTGCTATGGCTTTCCGTTGTTGAGGAAGCATCTGTAAACTCTGCAGAGACAAAAAGCCAAAAAGATCCACTTTAAAATAACCCCTTGTTTTGCACCAAACCAACTGAAATTTTGCTGTATTTCTTCTTTCAGAAACATATTTCTCTTCCCTTATTGGTGCCCATGAAATGGAAAGAGACTTTTGAGTCGGGATCCCAGCTGACGGTGTTTGAGCTCGTGCATTAAGGACCTGTACCAAGTGAAAACCCAGACTATCACTCATTATGCAAAGGTGACAGCTCTTCAATTCAAACCATACAGATGAAACTAAAGCACAGAGCCAAATTTCCTCCAGGCAAGAAACATTCAACTGGTCAGAGCTTAACTTCCCACAAATGCACCTGAAGGCATTTACCTGATGTAAAGTAAAGGATCAGAGCTTTCCATGGGTTAAACAGGGCAGAAACATGAAGAAGTGGTAGGTTTTGATCTCTCGACTGCATATCCTCACACTGTTCTAATAAAACAAGTGGCCAGCTTTTGACAGACACCACCACAAAAGCCCAATGAAATGGAATAGGCCACCACTTCCAAGTCCTCCTAGTAATGAGAAATCATAAAACACATCTATGCAAGCAAGGCCATCTGATACGTGCTTCCCATGCCGTAAGAGCAGCATTTCACAGTGCTCTAACTATGACAAAACCCCCTATGTAGTACTGGGGTCTCCAGAACTACAGCATGCCTCAGCTAGGGCTTGGGAGAATTTGTGCCCTTGCTCTCTGCTGCAGCAGGAAGTCCGGGCCAAGAAGAACCCACAGAGCAGTCCTGTGGCCCTGGTAATAAGAGGTTATCACACTTAAGATGGAAGTTGATGCCTTGAGTTAGCACTTTAGTTATAATAGAAAAATTTTCAAAAATACACTTGAGAAATTCAAGAAGGTAAAGCTTTACACATTAAGTAGGTACACACCCAACAATCTAATGAGAATATCCAGCAAGTGTTCAGCACTACAGAATACTCAGGATGGAAATCCTACTATCCTGCAATCCCACTGCCTGTGAACATAGGCCACAGAGATTTCACAGTAACTAGGTTAAAACAGATTTGAAGGCTTCAATAGTAATTTCAAAGTTCCATGCCACAGTGATTCCAATATGTCACAGAAAGCTTTGGATGTTTAATGGCTTATGCTGCAGGACATTGAAGACAGAATTGTTCTGACTCAGCTTCCAATTGTTCTTTGGATGCAGAATAAAGAATTACTAACATTTCACTTTTCTCTGTGTGAGTTTCTACACGAAGCCAATACTGAGCTTTATATATACTTATATATAGACACACACATAAATGCATATATATAGGCACCTTAAAACTTTTCTAGATTATAACCTCCTGATGGCTAAGTATGAACATGATTCTCTGCTCCTGCATCTTGCTTAGAACTCAGCAGCATCTCTCAATTTGGATGATTCCAGCACAGATTCTCAGTCTCCAGGATTTTAAACTTTACCTGCAAAAATTCTGTACCACTATCTAGACTGTTAAAAAAGTATCATAGATCTTTAGATGAACAACTATTCCTTGGGAAACAACATACAACCCAACTCGTTGATGAATTTTAAGGGTGACAGTGAAAGAATTTTTAATCCAACTAATGTGTTCCCTGTTCATTCAATCTAATGCAAAATTTTAAGCAAGATGTCAAATGCCTAGAAGAAATTTGCTATTAAAATTGCCTACTTTATCTTTTTTGAACTGGTAAGATTCTCTTGGTAAGACACTTATTTAACAAGAGCCATGGCACCTGACAGGTCATATTTCTTTGTATCTAACCCTGACAATTCAGCCTAGCTGCTTTCTATAACTTACCTATCTCTGATTTTGAAGTAATTAATTTTGGCATAGCTACCCTTGCGCCTTCTTGTAATTGACCAGGAACTTCCCTCTCTGCAGAAATATCACAGATGTTTAATATTTCCACCACTCCTGTGATTTTGAAATGAAAGCTGAGTAATAGTTAAAGGATTCAGCAAGTTTATTTGCATAATATAGTTCTTGCAAAGCTGCTATGGTGAAAAGGTTTATTAAGTCACTGCAACTTCTTAGTTTCTGAGATGGTAATAATGGGATTTAGCTTTTAAAAAAAAACACTTGGCAGATAACTTTTTTTTTTTTTAAATCAGAAAGCTCTTGACACAGTTAAGCACATTTTATCAACAAGAATGCAGTCATGCTGCAGGAAGCACCACTGAAAGGCCTTGGATAAAGCTCAATTCAAGCTCAATTCTTCTGGAGGTGATCTGCTGCAGTGGGTGACAGAGGTGCTGAAGTTTGTGTTCTCTTCCCTTACTGATCTCACTTTTTTTATGATTTATAGAACTGTATCTAATGGCCATTTTCTTGACACCACTTTTCTGGCGAGGAAAGAGCTAAGGACTAAGGCAGTCCTATCACTGAGGTCTAAGTTTTGAACAGAAAGAATTAATCACAGCCTTTAAATAAGGTTTGGAAACAACAGACTTGTAAGAGTTGACAAAAAAAAAGCATCTCTGAATTGCAGTTTAAAAAAAATCCAAATAAAGATCTGTCCCTTTCAAAGAAGTCAACACTTAATATGAGAAAAAGCTGTTTGAATCACTGAAAATATTAATATTTCAGCAAACAGTTGGACAAGAGGAGTTGTGAAAGAACCCATTGACTTATCCTTGCAGCTGCACCCTGCATATCCTGCTGTCACCTGCTTCTCTCCCCTCTCCAGAACCACCTCCAGCCCTCCTGCTGCCAAATGATCCTCACCACAATGTCAGGTCTCACTCAACTACCACAGTATATTCTCCCAACGCTTTATGCTCCAGACCCCTGCTGTGATCAACTGAGGGAAGAGAAGATGCCTTTGGTGACTTCCCACAAACTGAGCTACTATTGCATCAATATTCTTGAGATGCACAAAAGCAAAATTTGATTTTGCAGTTTATACAATCATGGTGATAAATTATTAAGGGGCTTCTCAGTAATTAGCATATAAAAAGTTGACTAGAGGAAGACATTCTGATACAGTGCAGACTTATTAACAAAATTAGGCAACTTATCTAAATATTATTCTAACTTATTTATACTTCCTTATAAATTAACAAGTTTATTGACTGACTAGTTTGGGTACTAGGCTCTTACATTGTATTACTGCCTGGTTTTACAAAGAAAAAAAAAAGAAAATGCAATCAAAACCCTAAATGCATTTTAATACTCAACTGCTTTGGCAACAAGGCATCAATTCTTGGGCAAGTCCACTGAAAAACATCTTTATCAGATTCAATTTCACTGGTCAATACAGACAACTGTGGAAACAAAAAAACGAACCCATCTGATCCCTCACTGAACTGCCTAAACATCACCCAGTACTCAGCCTGGGGTAAGGCAGTAACTTCCAGCATCAGCATCGTCTCATCTGCTGCAGTTGCACATGTCTCCCTCCACTTAAGACCAGAATTAAGGACTGCAAAACAAAGGTAAACTAACACTACACAAACAATATTTCTCCAATTGGAAACAGTCCAAAACTTTTAATTTAAATTGTTTTAATACAAATTCTCAGACTCCACTGCATTCAAACTATGGTAGCAAGAATGATGTAGAATCACTTCATGTTTGTTTCAGGATTTAGGTAAATACACCTTTATCTAGTTATAGGGAAAAAAAAGTTCTGGTTTTGTTTTAACAAGAAAAGAAACAATTACCAAGCGAACTTACTGTGACATTATGACCACGGCCTGAACTACCACCACAAATACCTTTGCTGTGTTTTCAAACAAACCCTCATCTATCATGACTTGCAAGTATGAACCTTATTCATCCAGCTAACAAAGGCCTCTTGAAAATCCATGTTCTGATTTTGGGACAACACCTCCTTACGTGCATTGATTCTTAAGCCCAGGGTTTATGTTTTGACAACACTGACTGTCAGCCACAGAACAGCAGGAACTCTTTTGCCACAACGTGTAGGTCCTGAGCTGCTGCTTTCCCATCCTGAGCAGATGAGCCAGGGATACAGATCAGGGTTCAGCTTCAGCAGAAACCTGAAGTGAAATACCTGCACACTCATCCTACTGGGTTATTTCCATCTCTTTGAATTCCGGCTGATTCGCAGTTTAGAGCTGATCCTGCATCTAGATGATGTTAACAGCTGTAGTCAGAAGAAAACATCTTTTGTGTACCCTGTGGCATTTTATTAGCTCAAAATAATCGAGGCGTTATCTCAAAGATTTACTGCACCGACTTCTGCTTTTGTTGATTCCAAACACACATGCTAGGAAAACACGTCCAAAAATTAATTAGTTTCGCAAATCTTAATCATGTTACCTTGCTAGTTTAATACACTTAATTTTTTTTGCCTTTTCTGAATAATTTGATAGCTTTTTTTTTTTGGTGGTGGTAATGTTCAATAACCTCTCTCCCACCTTTAAAACACATTATCCCAAAGTTGCTACCAGCATCACTGATGGGCTTGGCCATGGCCAGCAGTGGGTCCGTCCTGGAGCCATCTGATATTGGCTCTGTTGGACACAGGGGAAACTTCTGCAGCTTCTCACAGAAGTCATCCCTGTAGCCCCTGACTACCAAAACATGGCCATGCCAATGCAATATACATGTCTCAAAAAGTAATTCAGTGTGTTGGTCTTAGACCTGAGGCCACATCACAAAGCAGCCAGGAGCACCAGACAGGACTAATGACAGCTGCTCTCCCATTTTCAAATTAAAAAAAAAACAAAAAACACAGTAACCCTTAACTCTTCAGTTCTTCATTGTAATGATAAAAAATATGAGTATCTTTCCCAAAGCATGACACCTCATTAGGAATTCGATCCGAGTTGAGTATTATATTGTGACCTACAGACTCTGAAAGGCCAGTCAGGGAAGGCAGGGAACAACAGGCCAGGCAGCACTGCCCCTGGAGACCTCTGGTTCTACCCAGTATCGCTTGACTTCTCATTTAATGGGAAGACACTCACTTTTCCTCCACGGGAGGCTTCCCTATTGCCACACTGTGCTCCACTGGAATCCCCCTCTATCATGAATTCCTAAACTGAAATATCACACTCCTCCCAAATGTCACAGTTCTGAGAAAACAACTTCATTCACATCTTCTCTTAAAGTTCACCTAGTCAGACGTTCACCAGAGGATGAAACCCCCTTCCTGGACCCATTCAAGTGTAAAGGATTGACAACGCACACAATAACTTCCAAGGGATTTCAAGTGACTGGTTACTTTACAGATTTGGATGTACAGATCTACTGTGCAGAACTTCCTGACAGCAGCCTGAAATCAGAGGTATGCTGGGCATGTTCCCATCTGACTCTGGAGTACAGAGATTACATTCTGACATAGTCCCAGCATTATAAATAAAAAACTAGTGTGGGATGAAGAAAAGTATTTTATATAGAAGGGAACTAGGCAGCACAGAGCTCATATCAGTCCTGGCTGTCTTCTTTTTCTGCTTCCTTAGGAACTGCCGTGGGAAGATGCAGATCTCGTGTTAAATGGCAAATGCAACAAACCCAGTATTTCAAAATCATTCATACCTCTGACTGAGGGTTTGTCTGCAAACTGTTTTAAAACATACTATTTAATTCAACAACTTAAAAAAACCCAGCAGCTCTGGCTTTTTCTGCAACTGAAGTATTACCAATGACTAAAGCATGAATATCATAAAAGGACCATTTCCCTCTGCAGAGATTTCTTTAGGCCTGTTGATTTACACTGCCCTCAAACTCCTCCTTTACACACACTCCATACTCAAATCCACACTTGTACAATATTGGAATAGGCAGTATGATTTTGGCACATTAATCTGTAATAAAGCCTCACAGCAAAACCAAGAGCCTTGAGAGAAACAGCAGAACATCTATGAGTACAAAGCAAGATATTGCTTGCAAAAAGCAAACATCTTTGACACTAAAACTCTCAAAGGTTACACAGAGAGGAATAAGTTAAAAGGGAGATAACAGAGGATAAAGGGAGACGGAAACCAAGCAGGTAGGACTGAGACTGGAGCAAGCACTCCTTTCAATTACAGGAGATACATGGGAAATGAAAGTTTCCTCCTTTACCTCATTTCTTTCACTGAAGTAAATGGACTGCCCAACAGAGCACACATTCAATCTATCAGCAAGTTTGGTACTAGGAGTGCAGTCCATATGAAGCTGCTAAAAATCAGGTCTGTGCAAAAAGAGAGTGTAAACTTTTCTAACCAACATCATCTCAGTGTGTGATCCAAGCTGCTCTGCAACAAGTCAAATAGCAGCACAGCAGGCACCTTCTAAACAGAAAGATTGGATGCTATTTATTCTTCCCTCCCATCAATAGATGTAGACACGTTTTTATTATCCTTGCAGACTTCTGACACCTGAAGTATCCTTCCTGGCAGCAGCACTTCCCAGCAACCACCAGCAGGCACAGAGGATAGGATAGAATGCATTTATTTCATCCTGAGCTGTTGCAACTGATCTCCTCCACCTTCTGTCCCTCCTTCCTGCTCTTCTGCAATTACCTGCCCTTAAAAGTGCTCAGCTTTCCATCTCCACATGCAAGAGGAGATGAGGAGAAGGCCATCTGTAGCTCCCATACTGCTCTACAGCAAGGCTCATGATGGAGCTGCTCTTGTGGTCCCCCAGCTCCAAGGATTGCCCATGCCTTCTCCCACAGCTTCTGCAACAGCTGAAAATGTTTTTACAGGTAGAAAGATCACAATGGTCACCACATCAGTCTGCACACGTTATGTGCTGTGTCTCAAGGAGAACCTCCCTGCTGATCTGCAGGAGCACTCGTGTTGTGGGCGTGTGCATCCATGTGTGCTTTTCATTTCCACTGATTACTTCTTCAAACTAAAAACAAATTCAGCAATTTGGAATGCGGCGTCAGCGCAGAGAGCTGCCTTTACCCCAGCTGAGCACTAGGTAGCACTGTCACCCTAAGAAAGCAAAGCAAACACAGCACAGCAACACTGCACTTGTTTTTCCTTTATGAGACCAGAAATTACTGAGTTAGCAGAGGAAAACCCGTATTTGTAAACTACTCAAAGTACACCAACAATCCCTACATTCTCATCATCTCTGATATACAATGGTATACCAGAGGTTTTTTCCTTTTTTTCTCTTTTTTTTTTTTTTTGGCATTGGAATTTATGATCTTAAATCTTCACAAAGAAGCACTGAGATTTTGCATAGATGTTTTATGTTTGCAACCATTTGATATAAGAAAGCATGATTAAAGATGACAAAAGAACACCTCCACAGAATGATTCTTCAGTTATCTGGAGATCTAGCAAATGGTCCACTCTACCTGCCACCACGCCAAAAAAACCCACTTTATCTGAAGGTGGCAATAACTAGTTGAACACAAGCTTCTTTAGACAGTATAAACATTAAACCCGGATTCAGGAACATAAAAAAAAATTACAAGCATTGTTTTTCCTGACCTTTGCAACTTATTAATAATCTGCTTTATCAAGTGGTTCTGGATGGATGTGTACTGAATGCCACTGCTGCAGTACAGTCCTCAGGAGACTATTTTGGTGATGTGCTCAGAAAACTTCTGTACTTTCCATCACTATGGAATACATAATTTTATTTATAACATGCAATTATTTTAGATTCAGCACTCAGATTTTACTGCAGGTTTGTTATTTGTTTCTGAAAGCTTACCCTCTCCAAAAAGAGTCTGACAGCAAGCTGTATGATGCAAGGAACCATTTTTTCTGCTAATTTGATGATGCTTGAGTTGTAAAAGGCAGCTGTGTTGAAGGGGATATTCCTGGAGCCCCAAAGATTTTCTTCTATTCAGTGTCAATCTTAATGGTATTTTTTTCTCCTATGCTAATGTCAGAGCAGCTTTAGTGAAGCAAGGATGAGAATTAAAGTCCTGAATGATTAGGCAATAGAGGGCATTTCAGAGGTCATATATAGGAAAAGATAATTTTCTCAATTTCTAGAGTATGGAAGAGAAAAATGCTAAATTTTCAACTTGAACTTTAAGTCTCTTCTATCTTCTCTTCTGCCTGCCCAGCTTCCCAAACCCTGACTGAAAGAACCACCATCACAATGCAAGTTGATGGCCAAGCTTGGAGCATTGAACATTTATAAACTGTGGGAAATTTTTAACTTCCTTTCTCAAGGGTTGTGCAAGGTACTTGTATGTCGAGAATGATACATGAAAAAGCTAAAAGCAAAAATGCAATACTTTTGTACCCAGAAAAGCAAAGTAATCTCTTCCTCCCCATTCACTTCTTGATAGACTTTTTCCACAAATAAGTTAAAACTTTCAGTTACGCCAGCAAAGACAAAAATAAGCATGAGTTTGACACATTTCCCCAGAATCCAAATAAAATGAAAAATCTTCTCAAGAGGGCAGTTGATTAAGGAAAATTTTTCTGAATATAGTCAACAGCTAAAGACAGGATATTCTACACCTTAAAAATTGAGTCAGATACAACTGACTCACTTTCCCCTCTTCTTACTATTTCTTCAGCTCCATCAGAATACAAGCTAAAAACCTCAGCACCTTGCCTAATTTCTAAAAAAGCAGCTAGAGTTTTTCATCTGGCTGTTTTCTCACAACAGCCATCTCCCCAAATCCCACCTATTTCAGTTCATCAAGCTGCAACACCTCCTCTTAGAAGACCAGAGCTCTGCACTACCCAAGATCTCTTTGCTCTGGTCATGGCCATGATCTGCCCTTCCACTCACTCCTGGGCTCTCTCCAACAGCTCACTTCTGCACTCCTCATTGAAAGTCACTTACGTGAAACACATTTTAAAGGAAGAACGAGGAAATAACCAAGTAGAGTATCCCTTCACCATCAGAGCCTCTCAACCACTCCTGTTTGCAGGGGATTTTATACAGCACTGAGCACAAACACTAGTTAAAACATTAATTTACAGCCACCAGAAAATTCACTCATGTACTTCAGGATATTGACCTCTTAGAAAATTTAGCACCATCTGTATAAAATGAGTGCTGTGAACAACAACAATACAGGTTTTCAAACATTCTGTTTTCTGTTCTTGTCCTCCAAGTCACTTACAGTTGCTGCTGCCTCTTCCTCATTTGGTGCATTAACACTTCTGTGGTGCCACTTCTCATGGTATCATTAGAAAACAAAACCAAAAAGCTAAATACTGCATATGGTAGAAGCAATCTCATATTCTTCCTACGAAAGGATCACTACTCCACTGCATATCTCACCTGTGAAACATCAGTCTCAAACAGGCCAGGAAATTCCTAGCCTTCTACAAGTCAGACTTGAAATTCAAGTGCAGAATTAGCACAAAAGCATTCTGCATAGTTAGCTAAATTCAAGCATCTCTTTCAAGTACTACTTCCAGATCTCTGGTAAGGTGAAAATAGACGACGATTTAGAAAGCATAATTTCCAAAAGTACAGTTGATGCTGGTGCAAGAATGCAAGTTCTGTAGAGCACAGGCTCGTATCAAATCTCATTAGAAAGTGATAGTTTTTTTTCTCCTATAAGTACATCTTTCTAAATTGGTCTGTGACATTGAATTGAGAGACCAGAGTTTGGAGTCTGCTATGAAACAGCAAGTACTGAATAAATTTTTTAGCACATTCTCAATAATTTCTCTCAACTGTATTTCCTTGCAGAGTTTGTATTAATCTCCTTCTAATATTCTCATGCAAGATTTAGCAAGTAAACAGTGAATAAATGTGCTTTAGAACTGTATGAGTAATTTCCTAGAGTACTCCAGAACACGAAAGCACAAAGTATTTTGAGAGAGTGGTTTTGCTTTCCCAAACAAATTAAACCTCTCTGAATTGAGGACGTAAATAATTCAGAATTATTCTGTTTACTAAACTGGGAATAAGTCGGGCAGAGTGTTCATCTTTAGGAGAGCACTGTGTTTTGCAGCCGAGAGATGATTCCACTAATAGAGAAGTCTTACAGAACAGCTCCAATTCATGCATTCCATTTGTCTGAAAAATGTTGATCCTGTCAAACGGAGCACTCAAAACTGGGCGGAAAAAAATCCAGGAAAAAAAAAATTCTCCTCATCTCTTTGTTTCATTATTCATTGACTGATATTTTCAAATGTAGCAACAACAAATCAGACAGAGCCTCCTAAGCCCTTCACTGCTTTGAAAACCTCCTGCTTTCCTAAAGTCATTAAACTGACACATCAGTTCCAGGAGGCAGTTTATGAACAGAAGCTGCGCAGCAGATACACCAGTGTGTGCGTGTCATAACCTTGCTCACAGGCCCCTGCTAAAGAGAACCTTCTAAAATAATGAAGGATCAGTAAAATTCTCCAAAGAAGACTGTTTTCATCTGAAAAAGCAGATGGTGCTACACAGTAAAAAATGTCCACCAGGTAGTGTCATTAAGTGCTTTGTACCCCAGGAATGCAATGACAGGAAAAGGTAAATGTCAAAACAGAGAGTAGGTGCAAGTCAACAATAAAAACAAGGACAGCAACCAAAAATACATTTGCTTTGATATGATCATCTGGCTTTAACAACCTCACAGGACGGAGAGGCTTGTATTGTTTAAGAAAAGATCACACAGAACTCCAAAATGAAGGAGAATTTTGCAGCAGGAATGTGATGGTTAGCAAAATCCTACTGTGCCTCCTGTGCTGCAGTATCATCACGTGCCTGTCTTTGCTACCAGGTGTAGTGTGTGTGGGTGGGGGTGCCTTCAAACATAAATTACCAATAAACACGCATTGTATTTAGTGTCAGGGAATTAATTGAGCTTTCCGGAATGAAAGCCTTTTGGCACAAAAATGATAAACCGAGGTTGACCTACCTGAATGGGTCCCACTGACATCAGCAGGTTTTTCAGTTGGACATCAGTAGTTGATGAAGAAAGCCCTTCAACTGACACAATACAGGGCTGAGGTTTGCACTCCACCACTCGCAGGTTCTGTTTATTTGGCATCAAGCGTCCTCGGCCCATCTGGCCTGCTACTCCTCTGCCTCTGCCGTGCATAATGACCTGCCAACAACAAAAGTAACAGTATTTTGATTTACTTACCTAGTGATTCTGCTTACTGCACTTGACAGACGATGCAAAAGTTGGCAAGTTACTTAAAGACTTGATTAAAGTACGTGTTGATTTTAAACAGCTTGTTGCTGTTTGATGATTTGAAAGGCCTCTTATTAACATTCATCTGCTGTTTATACAAACCTCTTTTAAGAACAGCAAGTTATAAACTGAGTTATCTATATTGCATTCAGGCTTACAGCCTCAGCTCTAGCACAGATTGATCAACTAAGCAGTAGAAGATTTCAGACAAAAATATAACCTAGTTTTCAACACTGATCACATTAGCAGCATGTGTTCAACTCCCACATTTTGAGTCTGGACAAAAAAAAACCCCAAAAAAACAAGTGATCCTTCTCCTCCTCTTCTCATCCCACAGGTAAATTTAATGTACTCACAAGGATCAGCAAACTGGTTCAAGCACCTCCAGTCTCTACTGCTACAAACTCTTAGCCTGTTCTTAGAATGGAGTACTGGCATATGGCTAACTAGAACAACCTTTTTCAAAATTCCTCTTCCCCAAATCCTATAGGATCTGGCACCACAACATACTCTGGAGCAGGAAATGTATGGATTTAATTCTTGCAAATTCAATACTGAACAGTTGGATAGAGGAAAAATAACAACAAAAAAAGAGGAACAAACATTACACAGAGTTAACACTTAACACTGAGTCAACACTCAACACAGTTTTTTGATTCCCACTTGGAAACCCTATGATGGGTAACAACTTTTCACATTCTTGTGCATCAGCAAGAAACCTTTATCCCTACATGAAGCAGGAAGACTACGACCAACAGTTCAAAACAAAGAACTAACTCAAAAGCCAAAATACCAGCTATTTTCAAGGCATGTGCCAGCTTGCAAATGCTGAAAAGGTACATGGCGCTGCCACCCTGACCTTTCCCTGCCTCCTCCCAGTGCACAACCAGTGCAAAGCATCACATTACAAGATCATCAGCTATTCTGAGTGACACCAACTTGGTGGATTTGGCAAAGAGCATCCTGAAACAGTCACTGTGTGCTCCCTACATATGCAGGAAACAGCTGGAATAAACACTTAACCACAACTTCAAAAAACCACTTGGTTTTAAAGCCAGAAAGCACGCTGGATACCATCTCCTACAGTAGCTGTCTCGGGACACACGCATTTCCCCAGGAAGTGCTGTGCTGGCCAGAATGTCAGCAGAAGAAACCTGAAGGCATTGCCAGACTGTGCTGGATACAAACAAGTCTCTCCAGATTAAAAGCTTGATATGCAATTATGCATCTCCTGGGTCATGCAGCCTTGCACTAGCTATTGACAATCAGAATGCTAGTTATTAATAGAGCAACACAGCTACACAGTGAAACTTCTAGCAGCAATATGCATCTAAAAGTCACCTTTTTAGGATGATGGATTCCCTGGATGTTTTTGACTCCTTGAGGAGCTGGTGAATGGATCTGTGCCTGCTGCTGCTGTTGGTGCTGCTGCATTCCCTTTGTCAATGTGACCTTCCGCACTGGCTGCTGTTTCGGCTCCGGGGGTTGTTGAGGCCGCTGGGTCTGGCCCTCTGGGTGAAAAAAGCCAGCATCCTCTCCCCCCTGCTGAAATCAACAACACAACAGCGGCTCAATGTCCAGGCACTGCATATCCTCACCCTGAGCAGCCTCCTGCCATATCCAGCTCGCTCAGAGTGTCCAGGGCTTTGCCTGCTAAAGCAAACCAGTGGCCATGGTAGGCACGTGCAAGGGCTCAGCCTGGAAATTGTACTGCAGCCTAAAATAACTCCATGGTATCTGAAGAACAGTTTACTTTGTTCAGACTTTATTATTATAATTACAACATTCAATAATGTCTTTTCATTTACTAAGTGGCAGGATGTTTCCAATTCTCTTTCCAAATCATTCTTCCTCCCAGGGTTATATGTGAACTATGGTGTGTATGTTTCTTTGATTTTTTTTTTTAAATATAGAGCCATACACATTGCAGAAGAAGGAGAAAAGAACTGTGAAGGCTGGAAGAATCAGGCAAATACTCTGCTCATCTTTAAAACTCCTTCAGTTAAAATCTCATTTTTATTTTGAAGTGCATAATCATTCTGCCAACTTCTACACCAGCAGTTTTGTAAGCAGTCTCCTTTCTCAAACACTGTCCATACTTGGAACAGTTCCTCAAGTGTTTGTTTCATTTTATTTGTCTTATAAAGCTCTTATTATATATAGTTAGAATCACAAACACAATGAACACCATCTCAGTGTCTCACTCATCCAATGTAGCTCTTTCCATTACATCTCTCAGTGCAATCAAGCACAGGAACTGCATAAGCTGAAAGCACCAAAAGAGAAACTGTTCCCTTTCACTGCCTCTACCCAAACAGTTTGGTTTCTTCTACAAACAGGTGATTCTTGAATTTGTGTCTGGCTGTCCAGATCAGATCAATCACTGAAAATCATTTCATGGAGCACAAGATAGCAGAGCCTGACAAATTATCAGGTACTTTTGCATCTAGGAGGTGTATCATATTATTGCATGGTTTCAACAGCATATCTATACCTCAACTGAACTCCAACTTTAGAACTCGAATAACAGTGAACATTTTATCTACAGGGCAAAGGCTTTCCCCAAGTCCATAACCAGCCCCTGGTAATCCTGCAAAAGCTCTCAAATAGTAGGCATGTCTAGGGGGAAAAAAGTAAAATATTACAAAAGCACCTTTATTTACACAATGGTTTCAATTTATTTCCCCTTCCTTAAACATTCACAAGCCAAAACTGCTTCTGCGTCTGTAACACATGACAAAAACCAGAGGATTTCATCCTGGCATGTTTCTTATGGACAAGGAGACAAAATAGAGGGGTGCAGGAGGAAGTGGTTTATGGTCTAATAGCAAGATTCATTGAGAATACAAACCTTTACCTCTCAGCATTAAACAAAGCAAAAGAAAAAGCGACTGAGGACTAGTTACTAACTCCCTTCACGATCATTTGATAAGAAAAAGTCTGGTACCGGTGGTATGCAGGACAGCCTGATGTTTCCAAGTGCACTAGTTCACAATTCACACCCCTGAATCAAGGCCTCTGTATTACAAAGTACATGCAGGCTACAGCATCTCTAGAACTCAACCACATAAATCCAAGACAAATGAGCTTCACACCCCCTTGCATGGTCTACATTTCAAAAGCACAATCTGCCATTGGGAGAATGCTGAAGTTTGTCCACAGTGTCCAAAGTGAGAAAACCAACAGAAGCTTGCATATATCTTTCCCACCTCTAAGCAAATACAGGGTTTTTTAACTCTGCTAAACTGGATGGCTCTGTGTCTTCACAGAATATTTTGTATATAAACCTTGGAGAGCAGCAACTACTGGGAAATTACAAAGCTTTCCCTTCAGAGTTTCTCTTCAATTACTATTCAGAAACATAAAAGCAAGAGCCTGCCTGAAAAACCCAAACGTATGCACAAAACCTTACCAGGAAACCAGCATTAAATCCTTCTCATTTTAGTATTAGTTCCAATATCAGCATCAGCATAAGCCCTATGCCCTGATCAGATAATTTCTTTTATTCAACCCTACAGCAGCTGGAAGATGATGAAACTAAAAGGAACAAAAAAATTCTAGGAGGAATTTAAACACAATAACTGGGAGTTAAAAACCTAATCTCTGCTAAATGCCTGCTGTGAAAACCATAAATATTTGCAACCGTTTCTTTCGAAACCAAAAACTGATCCCAGCACATCGGAATAGCATCTGAGAGTAAAGCCCTTAGGTACAAACCACATTGAACATGCTCATTACTGAAACTTCAAAAGCAAACAATCATTTCACATAAAAGTCTAGGATGGCCAACAACCACCCAATACTTAACCACCAAGCTCAATTATCACCAAATAAAACTGTATAAACTAAACACAGAACTGTAACAGAGTCAAAGGCATCTGCACACAATTGGTTTGCACTGATGAAAAATCTGATGGGGTTTGTTCCCTGCTGGGGTCCCAAATGCCACCTCTGGGCTTCACTGCTGGCATGATGCTCCTGCAATAGCCTGAAAAGGTAGGAAGACCTCTAGAGTTTCTAATGAATTAATGTATTTCAGGAATAAGAAAACCTATACAAAACAAAAAGCGGATGGAACAAAGTCTGCTTGTTCCTGACCCAAGAAAGAAGAAAAGGCAACTGGATCAATCCCTTTCTTTACACTACTGCTCTGAGTATTAACTGGTTTTGAGAAGACTTGAAGATGGGCAGCAGAGATGAAACTGCAGCATTGCTTCTTTGGAGAGTGACTTGGTGCTCAAGGACTAACAGAGCCCCCTGCAAGTCAGCAAGACACTGTTTTCTGTTACAGGCAGCCTGGCTTCAACAGAAGACATAACTTTGTGGTTTGCTTAAGAAAATAAAAACCAAACGTGACTGCCAGGTGACACGTGCCCATCTAGCAAAATGACACAGCTTCAGAAGATGCATTTTACCAGCAACTCCTTTTTCACTTGTTAATGATGTGATAGTGCACAACAAACACTGCCTGAGCCAAATGAGCAAACTCTGCAGTACCATGTAGTGGCAAATTAGACTCACCACCACTACCATCCTTTAATCTTCTATGCAAGACAATTAGTGGCTGCTTCGGACACATCAACGAAGAACCAAGTCAAGCACAACACCTACAAAGAGCTTTCAACATCTGGACTTCAATGTACAAAACCTCAGAACATTACTGACAGGTCACATACTCATAGGAGAGCATTAACATTTTGGAGAAAAGGATGACTGACTGTAAAGATGACTCTACATATGCTGACTCATGATGTCTACTCATGAGCTACACAATAAGCTGGCACCAGAACACACAGCAAAGCTACAGGCAAGCAGGTAAGTCCACTGAAGCTGTATCGCAGCATGTACCCTAAAGGACATCTGAATCACAGAATCTAAATTGCTAGCATCTCTTCTACTTAAAGCTCATCTGAAACCAACTTTTCCTAAAGACAATTTCTGTACTGTTTGTTTTTCATCAGCTTACATCACTGCCCTCCACCACATTTAAATATGTAGCAACAGAAGGAAGTATTAAAATTCTAAGCCTTGTCATGTTAAAATACATTTTCTGTTTTCTTTCCTATAGTATTTTTGCAATGTACAAGGCACCACTAAATTTTTCAGAGACGCATTTATTCATCAACATGGCCTGTCTCATATAATTGATGCACAAAGTGCTGTAACCGTGTAGAATACCTTAGCCCATCACAGACGGCTGGGACTGATTGATACAAGCTTTGATTTTATACTTGAAATTTCCTCTAGAGTCCTCTGGAGAAAAGCGAATTTCCATTTTTGGCCTGCAAACCAATAAAAATGTTTTTCTCTTATTGTCTACTCTTTAATTTCTATATTATAAATCATTCTGACCTTCGAGCTCTCAATTTTCAAGTTTTACAAAAGATCTCCTTTCACAGAATGTCCCAAGTTGGAAGGGACCCACAAGGATTATCTAATATCTAGCCAGGAAGGAGTTCTCCTGAATGAAACTTTACCATTATTCAGTTAATTCTGGAGAAATGAAAATGCCTTTTTTTTTTTTTT
>VWZG01002280.1:471797-487686 GCA_013396735.1 Grallaria varia
TTTTTTAAGTTGCAGCAGTTCTGTTCAGGGGAACACATAAGTAACTTTCAAACTTCAAATTAGGTAAGATTGCTAGCAGTGCCAAAACAAGAAGCTTATTTCAAGTATTGTGTGTAAATACACAAAACTCAAAAGATGGCAAAGGATTTGATCTACAAGTGAATGTTTTTCAGACTTCTACTGTGGAAGAGTCTGCCCAGTTTAACCTGAAATTGGACTTACAAAAAGAAGAAATGATGCCGTTCAATGGCCATAAATTTTAGAACTGATTCCCTGACACCTATCAAGGAGGTTTTTCAAGTCTTTCACTATAGGTACCTATATATAGTCAGTGTTGTGCTTTGAGAACAGACAGAATTCTGTCAAAAACGAGATCACAAATTGTATAAGCAGAATTTTATGAGGGACTGCTTAAATTTAGCAAGCTGAAGCTCTCCACTCTATCACAATCATTATGACAGTTTTATGATGAAGATGAAGTTTATTTGCCACCAACATTAGCAGGACAAATTTATTTATAACAAATGCTTTAAAATGTACTGATAAAAATGCCTATTGATACTGTCAGAGCTGCTTGCAATTTGACAGATCAAATCTTATTTTCATTCTTAAACCCCATGAAGGAATGGTATCACCAACTTGCATTCTGTAGTGAGCAAATTGATTAATCCCCTTCTATAGAAATCTCAACTCTTGATTACACCTATCAGACGTTAAGCAGCATTATTCTAGAGTGACAACACTTGACAAATTCCCAAACCATTTTTCTCAGCCTTTGTGGCCCTGCTAGCTTGTATTAACCCTGATGAAAAATTAATTTTCCTTATCTTCTGCTAAACCCCAAAATCCAAATCCGCCAAACTGGCAACTCTTTCTGTAAAGGTATTATGAAAACCTCTAAAAGATTAATTGCATGTCTTCAGGTGACATTAAATTAATTTCTGTACTCGTGACAGACATTTGATACTCCGTACTGAGAGGACAGATAACATTGTCAGGATACACAGAAGGACAGTGGTGCAGTGTCCCAGGGCAGCCTCTTATGA
Source organism: Grallaria varia (assembly GCA_013396735.1). Classification (NCBI taxonomy): domain Eukaryota; kingdom Metazoa; phylum Chordata; class Aves; order Passeriformes; family Formicariidae; genus Grallaria; species Grallaria varia. The sequence continues at coordinate 472,844 of VWZG01002280.1, forward strand.
ATTCTCCTTTCGATAAGGCCATACTTCACTGTCATTGGCACTGTTAGTGATCTTGCAGCCCACAGACCTCACTGCACAGGTTTCTATTAACCACGACAATGCTGTGTCTATCCATGTAATCTTTGTAAAGCTAATTCAAAATCATCCAGTAGTAAAGGGATGCACACACTGGAAAAGGCATTTGGAATAAACCCTGGTTGATTTGTGTAAAAATAACAGAGAAGCAAAGTGTTGTCATCTTTTCTTAGATGCATTATAAATCAAATTCTCTGTAGCATGATGAAGACTTAAATCTTGCAGGGAAATCTCAGTACAAAAATGTACTGTAATTGATTTCTCGTAATAAAGGAAAAACCCCATATCTATTACCAGTTTAAGTCAGTATTTCTAGAAATTAGCATCTTTAGAGTATTACAGTAGTTGGAGAAGGAAGCATTCTTTAGGTTATTAAATTCATCTTCACTTTAAGGACAAGAGAAATGACTATGCATCAGTTACACAGGTTTTCACATGTAAACTTGTATTTTACTGATACTGCAACTGACTGTAGTAAAAAAGACAGACATCAACACAAACAGCTATGATCCCCATGTAACCAAGACAAAGAAATGGTAAAGCAAAAACTATGTAGAACAAGACTGACTTTCACCTAAAAGTATTTTCTCACTGCAATTATCAGAAATGTGTATTAAAGGCAAACCTCTAATAATGAGCTATTTCTCTTTGACTGGCGCTCCAAATGCTTTACCACTTTGATACAGCTGCTTGACAGACCGGGGACCTGGGAATAGGAAGCCTAATCACTTGCCAAATATCCCACAACCCAGTGACATGACCAAGCACTGTTTGTGAACAGTTGAGGATCTGTTTTCAATCTGTCAAATGCCAATGAGAAACACCTGGAAACTTTTTTTTTTTACAGGCCTTCTAAAGCCTTTAGAAGTATTTCCCCCGCCAAGTTCAAGAATAGCAATACTTAAGCAAACTGCTCTCCTACCAGCGTACAATACTATCAGTACACAACTCACCATTAACAACTGGTTTAAGACATACTAATGGTCTAGTTTTGACTCAAAGTACACAAAGAAATAAGCTACATCAGACTACAAAAGTGATAAAAGAATCAAAGCATTCCCAGTTCACACCAGAAAAAAAAAAAGACACTTCTGATGCTGGTCACTGAATTACAGGTTATTTTTTCCCAGCCTAAAATTTGTGCATGGGGCAAACTTAATTCAAACAAGAGCAACTGGATTAAGCAATAAAAAAATAAAATGAAGGAGCAGTTCCCTTCCTGCGATAAAAAGGCACTGCTATGGTGCTTCAGTGAGCCATGATGTGATCAGTATCTTTTGTGCCTAATGGTGTATGAAGAGTCAGAACAGCAAGAAGAAAATGCCTTATAGAAAAAGAAGCTAATTCTGTTTAATCCCTAACACAATTCTTAACTGAAGTATCTCCTCATCTGCCTGACAGAACTAAAGCATGAAAAAGGACTGACCAAAGAGAATCCCCATCATACCCATGCTGCATGAAGTTTCATCAAGTGACAAAAACAGAGTTGATCAGTGTTGAATCACAATTCCATGTTTTTGAGTACAAATTAACCACCAGATCATTACGAAAAAAAACAAAATAAGTTGTGTCAAAGCTACAGCAAAGTCAAGGTTCTGGAATGGATATGTACAATACTCTCAGACATAATTATTACATGCAGTTTGCAAAATACATAACAAAGATAAACAATGTTTTGAGCAAAGTTTCCTGGTTCACTTTTCAGTTGTTGGTCTAAGACATTTTTTGTACAGGGAGTTTTAGCAAAGACTACACAGAGAATCACCAAGAGCAAAAGATCCTGTTGGAATATATCAGTGATTCAAAACCTCTGATGGCCCAAAGCTCCTGAAGGAGCATTGCCCAGCTGGACACTAGCTATGGCATATATAGCTAGTACTGGATATCCAAAACCAGTACAACTACAGCCTCCACTCTTGAGTCATGTCTGGGCTTTCTGGTTCCTGTTCCTCGAAACTTTAAAACTAATAGCAAGTCAAATCCCTCTTGTGTGCGGCCCCAAGATCCTGGTATAGTCTTGACAGAGATAACCCCCATTACCTTCCTCCCCAAACACAGTGTCAAAAGTCTCCTCACTCAGTGCCAAACCTCTGTACTAAAGGCCTATTCCAAGTGGTCCAACCTGAAATATCTTTTAACAAAGGGGGTTGTGACATCTCAAAATATTACAGTGTACAAATCTGCAAGCTTACCTCCCAAGTAAATTGCATTTTCACATGAAAACTGGCTTTTTCTCTTGGTAAAATACTTTAGTGGTGTCACCGCAGTCTTTAGCAGGAAACTGGGCTACACGATACTCGGCAATACCAACACTGTATCAATATGAATTTTGCACTGTAACATTTACGTTGGCAGAAAAACTCTCCTTTGAGACTTATCGAGAGTGAGAAGCAACATCAAATGCTGTGCTTTCAGGGTGTTCAGGAAGAAGCAACTCTTCTTCAACGTACAATTTAAAAGACTCCTGAGGAAAAGGAGAAATCTGTTCCGCAGTCTACAAAAGGCAGTATTTTATTGCACTTTAGATCCAAGTTATCCACAGCAACGTTAAATTCAATTTAGGTAGATATCTTTTCCCCCTTTTGAGGATTTTATTAGAAACCCGTAAAAAGTATTATCTGTGTCTGGTTTGGTTGTCACCTTAAGTCCCTCTAGTAGCTAAGTGTGTGCACACATGCCCTTCTATTTCATTTTCCCACTAACCAAACATGCCCTGAACAGCCCAGCACAGTCCACCTCCTGATGCCCAAGCCACGAAATTGTCTTTATAGGGACCATCTTCACTGGAGGTTTGGAAGGACAGGATTTATTGCTTGTTTTCAAAAAACCACAATTTTTCTGTGAAAACACTACACCTTTTTTCGTAACTTGAACCTTCCCCTGCCATGGGCATGGACACTTTCCAGTAGGCCAGGTTGTTCAAAGCCCCATCTATCCTGGCCTTGAACACTTCTAGGGATGCACCATCCAAAGCTCCTCTGGCTAATCTGTTCCAGAGCCTTATCACTTCCACAGGAAAGAATTTCTTCCTACTATCTAATATAAATCAACCCTTCTTCAGTTTGAAGCCATTCCCACGTCCTATCTCCCTATACCCTTGTCCAAGGCCCCCTCCATCTCTCTTGTAGCCCCCTTTAGGTACTGGAAGGTGCTTTAAGGTCTCCTCAGTCTCCTCTTCCCCACACTGAACAGCCCCAACTTTCTCAGTCTGTTTTCAGAGGGGAAGGGCTTCAGACCCCTTATCAATTTCACTGCCTCCTCTGGACTTGCTCCAACACTTTCTTACAATTAAATTAATGTCCATTTGTGAAATATTTCCAGAGTGAAATCTTGCAGGTTGTGGCAGGCAGAGTCCTTTTTCATCCGTATTTACACTAGCGCTGCTTCAAAGGTCTTGCCCATTTTGACACTGTGACTTCAGCAGCTCCCTCATTCTGCTGCCATTATCCATGCCTCCTTCAAACAGTGGCATATGAATAAACTGCAGTGCTATTCTCCTGCTTCTTAAAAAACGATGGACCATACAGAGCAAGAGTTCCTATATCAAGGGGTGGGTGAAGGGTTCCCTCAAATGCTTCTCACACAAATGCAAAAAAATTCTTGGTGTTCGCAATTCCTGACATATTTAGATGAAAGGCGCTATAGAGCTTTCAAGTCAAATATTTTTAATTAAACTTGAACATACACATGCAAGTAGAAACAAGTACAAACATTACGCAAACTTGATTGACAAGGTTACATTATCAAACAAGAATCATCTTTTTCCATATTTAGAACTCCATATTCATCTCACACTTCTCAGTTACTTGAAATATGAACAAAGTTGTCCATCTTCCATTTCATTTTTGCAATCTGACATTTTTGTGACAGGCTTTTCAAACAAAATAACTTGCCAACTCTTCTTTCAAGCTTTTCATAGGAAGCATTTCAGGTTTTCAGCGATTAGGATCACTAATAAGATACTGCTTCTAATGCAACAGGGAACATTGAGATTTTTACGTATTTATATCTGTATGTATTTATGACAAAAGATTCACTGTGCAGTCTTCCACAGAGACAAAGATTGGTGTGTTCTTGGTGCAGCTTAAAACCCAGCATTTTCAGGCCTTTGGGACACATTTCTCTGAGCATGGCAGCTAATTTTCTGGCTAGAGAGAAATCATCCAACAACAACATAAGATGACCAAATGATACAGAGATTTTAAGATACTATAATTTCCAACTAAATGAAAAAAAAATGCTCAGTACATACTTCATATGATCTTAAGATATCTAAGGTTGCAGCTGGTACATACCTGTTCTTCCAGGACTAAAACCACTCCGAATATATCAACTTAAAGAATTCAACTGCATTTGGTACTAGAACTATTTACCAACAGACTGATGACAGAGAGCCCAAAGACCACCACAAACAGCCAAGGTGTTAGAAAATATGACTCATCAAGAGAGAGTGAAGGATATTAGCGTTCAGAAACAGTTAAGAGTTCTTTAAGAAGAGAGACAGACACAAAGAGAGATAAATTCTTTCCCATCCCTCTTCAAGCATAATACAAGTAGTCATAGATTCAAAACTGCAGCAAGAAAATGTGGTTTGGTCATTCCCTTAAATATACAGTTTGATACTGGAATAGATGGTCTAAAGAACCTCCAGTAACGAGATCTCAGAAAACGGCTGGACAAATCTGTCGGGAATAATACAGTTCATTCCCCTCTTCAAGACAACAAATTATTTTCTATAATAATAACAACCCTTATTTTCTATACTTTCACAAACACATTTTGAAGTGATTAGGGTGCTTATTTCCTACACTCCACAATTTCACTGACCTTATACTTAAGTGCATGCTGCAAGTGGCCCATATCAGAAACCCTGTGGCCAGCAAGACTAGGGGAGTGATTCTCCTCCTCTACTCAGCCCCGGTGAGGCCACACCTCAAGTTCTGGGCCTCTCACTTCACAAGACACTGGAGGTGCTGGAGCAGATCCAGAGAAGCTGGTGAAGGGTCTGAACAGCTGAGGGAGCTGGGAGTGTTTAGCCTGGAGAAGAGGAGGCACAGGGGAGACCTCATCACTCTCCATACCTTCCTGAGAGGAGGCTGTAGCCAAGTGGGGGTTGGTCTCTTCTCCCAGGCCACCAGTGACAGGATGAGAGATCAGTCTTAAGCTGTGCCAGGGGAGGTTCAGGTTGGACACTAGGAGAAATTTCCTTACAGAAAGGGTGATTAGACATGGACTGGACTGCCCAGGGAGGTGGTGGAGTCACTGCCCCTGAAGGTGTTTTAAGAAAAGACTGGACACGTCACGCAGTGCCATGGTCTAGTTGACATGGTGGTGTTGGGTCACGGGTTGGACTCACTGATCTCAGAGGTCTTTTCCAACCTAATTGTTTCTGTGATTCTTTAGGAGTGATCTCAGGTTCCTCAGCAACCCAAGCAAATCACAGATGTTTTATTAGTAAAATATACTAGTATGAATACTCAGCAAATACACTGAACTCCTGTATCTAAAAAGGAAACTTCTGAGGAAATGCCACACAAAACAAAGCACACTGGATCTATCAAAGGATATTTGGGCCTCCATGGAGGGAAGGGTGGGGGGGAACATAAACAAAACCAAACAAAAAACCAAAACAAAAACCCCAAAGGAATCAAAGTTCATGTTCTAAACACTGCCTCACTTTCCAGGAAAGTAACATTTAAAGGAGTAATTAAAACTGAAAAGTATTCATTGTACTGCCATTCCTGCATAAATTATGTGAGTATTAGAAAGGGATGGGCAAATCAGTACGGGTGGTGGGGGGGTGTATGGGGGCAGTGGGAGGTGAGGTAAAGTGTGGGCTTTTCAAGAACTAAAAAATAGTATCGACAAAATCATTACTGACAGTACTGAACATGTGTCACCTTGATACACAGACTTAGTCTGACATACAGGAAATGCTGAATCATTTTCTACTTTTTTTCCTGAAGTATAAGAAGCCATAAATTAAGGCATCTTATGTATGAGGTAAACTATACAAGTTAAAATATTCTTGGAATTTAATTAGTAATTCTTACAATTCCAAAAGTAAAATCCTCTCAGAAGAGAATATTGTGAAAACAGATGAAAGGCCATTTTACCTTCTAAGGACTGAGGGATATTTCTACCTGAAGGTCAGAGATTTCTATAGTACACAACAGCAGCAACACAGACAGAAACTCAGTCTGGTAAAGACACTGCTCTCAAGAAGAGAAACCATTCTCTTCTGACAGTATTTGTACACCACAGCTCTAACCAATATACCACACTCCCTAACTGTTCAACAAAAAACATCACCAGCAACACGAAACCACTTAATCCTGGTTCTACAGATGGTCCTGCTAAATTCATAACAGTCCCTGCTACCAGTTTCTGCTTTAGGTTAATTTGGTCTAGAGAGAGTTGTACAGGTCTGGACTCCATCAGCTTCTTCAACTGAGAGCTCTCCTATGGTGCCATCCATGGCTGGCCAGATGGAAGAGAAGGGACGTGCCAAGTCTCTACCAAAATTAATCCAATGAGATTCAACAGGGAACCTGCACTGTGTCTAGTCATGAGCCATCTCACTTGTATAAGGGTATTCAAAACGCCTCCGCACAAAAGAGCTCAAGAAAGGAAAAAGGGATTAGATGGAAGCAAGGGCAGGGCTGCTTAGTTGCAGGACAGAGCCAGTGCATCCAAGTAAGAGACAACAGCATTGCTGTGGCCAAAGGCAGGGAGTTAGACAAAGCACTATTACATGCTAAGGAGAATGGCTAGGAAAAATGAGATTTGGCTTTTGTTTTGTATTTAGCGCTCAGGCAATAGTTGTGAAAATAAATAAAGCATGTGGCAGGACTAAACATTAGCAGTGGAAACTAAGTATCATCTGTGATCATGATACTATTCAGAGACCAAGCAGCTTTTAACTCTTCTTTTAAATCCCATCAGAAACAGACAAGAAGATCGGCTGCTCTGCTGCTCAATTTATTTTTTTTCCTTGTGGGGTCAAAGAATCAAAGTCACAGATTCCACTTGTCACTAACTGATTAAAATTTAATCATCTATCTTGATCAGTGTTAACACCTAATTGCAATGCTTGCTCTTATTCTCACACAAAGAAAACTTAAAATGTCCATGATAATATGAAAACAGAAACAAAGGCTACATGTAAAGAACTTGAGTCACCTTGCTAAAACCTCAGTCCTGAAAGTAAAGAAGGACAGACCAAATCTGCTTCTGTGCACAGAGGGGTTACACATGCATTTAATGAAGCTAATTGTTCTTGCTTACTATAAGACTTATCTGAAACATTTATGGTCTTCTAAAACAGAGCATTGTGATAAAAACTATTTCACTGTGAACGTTCCTGTGGACTCTGATAACCATTTGTTACGAAGAGCTGTATACAGTTGTGACTGCCTTTGTTTTGTTTCACCACATAATAAAAGAAATCGTGCATGACTGCTTTATTCAATTATTCATGAAACACAAACCTGTCATACCTCTTGCAGGCCACTGGGATTTCTGCAGACATACTTTATATATAAACATTTTTAGCTCAACAGAATCAATTTCTTTCAGCTTCTTGTACTTTATTCCTCTGTACTTAAGTTACCATGTCCGAGGAATTAGAGCTGACAACAACCTGACGTGCAGGATGCCTCTGTAGTCAATAAGGCCCTGTATGTTAATATTTTGAAAGATCGCATGGTCATTATGCAATTCACAATTTTAGGTGTATTTAAGTTTTATGAGCTGTAGAGAAACATTTATAAAAAGTAATTAAGAGTTGGCATTTCAACTTCCTCTCCATTTCTAAATGTAAAGCCTAGCCTCCAAGGCCTTGTTCAGTCCCTGTTAACACACTGCTTGCTTCATTACAGATTACAGCAGTTCTGCAAGTTTGCCTAATTAATGCTCTGAATAATTTAAGAAGCATTCTTCCAGAGAAAAACCTCCAATGTGCTACATCATATCCTTCTTTCCTCCTCAGCATAAACCCAAGGACAGACCTCACACACTGACATGATCTCTCAATGTCCCCTCATCATAGTTTCTTCTTTAGAGCCCTAACAAATTAACTCGTCTTTTCGTTAAGACAGAAGAAATTTTGTTGAGAGACTTTCTAACAAAAAACCCAGATCTCAAATACACATGCTGCCCTCAAGACCAGCACTGTGAGTCCTCCATGACACCAGTGCTCAAGGGACACACTGCAGATAATAGACCCCTCATCAAAAGATAAGGAAATCTCATTTAGATGCAGAAGTGAAATGGTAACATCTTAAACCCAACCTCTAACTGAAAACATCCCACTCTAACATACAGCTTAAATTAGTTTCAAAACACACTTCCCAAGAAAATAAGAACAATCTTTCCCTGAGTACAGAAACCACACTAACACCAACATCTGCACACAACTAATTTAGGTGGCTTCACCTACCAAATAAGCAGGTCCTAGCTTTTTAACAAAACTATAATTAAATACAGCCACCAAAATCCTTTTCTCTGAGCAATTATCAGACCTATCAACCTTAAGCAAAGGGAGATCAGTTGAGCAGTCTTTCAGACTCAAGTTACAACTTAAAACTTGAAAGAAAGGAGAATTATTTCTATGTGATTCCAGTGATAACTGCCTGGCAGTAAAGAGTTACAGGAAACATTAATTTTTTAATGACTGCTAATAAATTACAGTTCTGAAAATATAATATATGGACTATAAGGTATGCTAAACCTGTTACTTCCCCCATCAGCTTAGGCCCATTTTTTATTTTGGCATTACACAGAGTCAAACACACAAAAACAAACCATGACGAGACACATATATGAGATGAGCCTTGGAAACTTACCCCTCCTGACAACTTAATCACCCTGACTTTGCTGCCGACATGAGGCCCATCACTACCACTGTTTGTTCGCTGCATGACAGTCCTTTTCACACCCGGTTTCTGCTCCTGGGGCCTGGCTGGTACCGAAGCCACTCGAGCTGTCTGTGTCATGGGCAGTGACGCTGCAGCGGGTTTTGTCTGCAAGACCTTCTGCGGCGTCTGAGGCTGACTCGGAGGAAGTGTTCTAGTCTGCCTCAGCTGCTTCACTGGCTTCATCTGCTGTCCTTGATACTGCATTTCACCTCCACTCTGGAGGAATTCTGTGGGTTTGGGCTGGATATTTGGAACTACCGTCTCTTGCTTTCTAACAAGGAGTCTGTTTTTCACGTTGTGCCTGGTGTGCAAGCCGGAGTGGGGTATGTAAGGGCTGCCGTTGGTGGGGAACTCGGAGGAGTCATCCTCGTGCTGCATGTAGGACTGCTGTGTGGAAGGTTGCTGCTGCTGCTGTGCAAGTCTTTCCAGCAATTCCCTCTTTCTGGCACCAGCCTGCTGCTGCCGTCTCAGCTCCTTCTGCTTCAGAATTTCTTCTCTTAGACGTTTCTGCTCTTCTATCTTCAAACGATACAATCTAGTTTCTTCGTCTTCATCTGGATACTACAAAGGAAAATACAAATTAATTTATAAAATTATAAACAGATGCCCGGCGTGGTCAAAACAAAATTAAATTTTTCAGATGTGTAAAGCTGTAACTTGGAAGAGCTTTTTAAACTATCCCTGATACCAAACCAAGGCTATTAGTGGAGTGTATCTGCTGCTAAGGTTTATTTGTTAGGCATTACAGACAAACAGCTCAAATCTGGTTTAGGACTTGGATATACTACTTCCTAGACAGAAAGGCTTTAACACCACTTGACAAATCTGATCAGAATAATAATAATAATAATAATAATAAAAAAAAGTTTTACAAATTGGAACTAATTTAAAAGTTTCCAAAACCAATTAAACTATTAATATAATTCAAGATATCAAAATATGTTTCGAATAGAAGGTAACAATACAGAGGCAACCCACTGTCACACAGGTTTTATCTTGCTCTTTTCTGACAAAGTAACAAAAGGTAGGGTGGTAAATGACCTGAAAGGCCCTGATTAGAACTATTGATTTTTCTCACAGAATTTTCAGCCTGATCTCAAACTCATTTGTCACACAATAATTGGTTATAATGAACAGCACAAGTCAATCTCTCTGACCTTGAACTCATGCACTCTCTTCAGAATCAAAATGTTGCCAAATGCAGTGCTGGAATATTAATGGTATATAAAGAATGCCTTTAATATTCCAGCCCTGGGCCTCTCTGAAAGTAATACACACCACTAAATAACCTTTCTAAAGATTCTTCAACTCTGGCAGAACGGGTTCTTATGAAAAGCAGTATAAAAATGAACAAGAGTCAAGCAAACACAGATTGTCATCATCCTGGAAAAGAAATCAAATGGTTCTTGCAATAACATCACCAGCATTTTTTCAAAATTAGGACGCATACATTTTCATTATATTCTTTTCAACCATTTGAAATATTAAGTTAGACTTGTAAAGGCTGCTTACAAATGGTAACAAACACAACATTTTACTCAAGATTGTATTAATAGCCCCTAATAAAAACAGGCTCTCAAAGTAACAATACTTTGGATGTTGGAAAATGAACGCATAAAGAGTGCCAAAATATTGCTCAAAACCTGGGAACCTGTGATGAACCTTTATGCATATTGTAGGAACTGGGTGCAAATTGTTATCAACACAATTGCCATTTTTTATATGTATGGGACCCAAATGTGCAACTGTTGATTTTTTTTTTTAAATATTTAAGTGCTTTTAATTGTGGTGCACCCCAGAATCCACCCCTATCCAAGGGAAAATAACAGTAGAACACGTTTAGACAAAGTTGGTTCACAGATGCAGCAAGACCAGTAGAGTTGTACTGGAACTTAAAGAATCCAGATGTGCAAATCCTGAACGCATGTATCCTTCAGCTGTAAGTGCTTCTTCCCTGTGCAAGTTTTGACAGGGATTATTCCCACAGTTACTAAAAAACAGTTCTGAGTCTCACATAAGAAGTCTAATTAGAAGCTTCTAGTTAGAAATCTAATCAGAAGCCTAAAAAATGGCTAAATAAGAAAGACTCCAACAAAACTTGATTTTAAAAATTTGTATTTAATTTCTAAATATGGGCTGTAGTTCAGGGATGAGGTCTAACAGTCCTTTGCATAAGAATGCTTCATATAAAATAAATTCTGATCTTCCTCTATACTTTTTGCATTATGAAGGTGGTGATTAATGTCTAATTATTGTGACAACTAGATTACAGGTCTGTGTTGACAGATGGTAATAGGAACATACTTCTACAGGAGGAAACACAAATATTTCATCTTATATTGACAACTGAAGAAGCTGATTGTAGTAAAAAAAAAAAGTCGAATATGACCCTTATGAAACACAGTGAAATGTTAGGACCCTTAAAAACAGTTTGCACAGTTTCCCTCATGTTTAACTGAGGTTGTCAATACCAGCACAAGTCTGCATGAGACCTACACTTCCACCAGATGCCCTTTATTATCACGGACTTGCTTGCTCATTTTATTACTTAACAAGTTCTGAAAGCCTTGGGAGGTGTAGATTATGATGTGGTAAATTCAGACCACTAACCCAAAGGTTACACACAGCAGCACAGAGATGTGCACTTCGCAGCATACTTGTATGAGTCTCACCAGCAGACAAGGAATGAACCTCCTGAGGGGCTCTGACTAATACGCCCCTGCAACAGCCCTTGGACAGATACAGAGATTTTAACTACATCCACATCAAACACAGAAGACAACTGACAAACTATATTACTAACACATATGAAGTAAGAAGAATGCTTAGTAGAATATTCAGGGAATTTGATCTCAAATATAAGCCAAGACCCTTCTTTCAGAAACTCAACTCAGGAAGTCAATAATGATCCTATGAAGTCAAACCCTTCTTAGAGAGTAAGGTTCAAAATCCAGGGCCAAGAGCCCTGAGGTTATATGACAACTGCAGATCAGTCTGTTAACAGGCTCTAGGTAGACCTAAATCCTTCACCTTCATAAGCAAGTTACTACTACTGTTAATTTCTCAATAAAATACCCTTGTAGCTAGAAGAAGACCAAACAAAATTAAGGCCCTGTGATGATAAAATATTTCCACAAATCAAGGTTAATGGAAAACAGTTTTACAATAAACCAACAGCAGAGATTGAGAAGGGCAGCAAACTCCTTATCAGGATGAAAACAGGGGCAGTTAAATTCTCCTGCTCAGCTTTAACCGCACCTTATATAGATAATACTAGATAGCAGGGTATATATGATTTATAGCATAAATGAATGACCTATAGTATGTACTAAGGAGCTTCAGCATAAAGAGGAGGCAGGACAGCATAACAGGTCAAGAAGAAAACAGCAGACAGTGCCTACTGCTAGTGACTTTCATCGCACTAGCTTAATAGGCCCAGTACAGGTTTGTCCAACAAACACCACTGCCAAGTTAAAATAGAAAACAGCAAGGCAAGCAAGCATTTTGTCTAAAGAATCAACTGGGAGAAAACACACATCTTTTAAAGTTCAAACCATTATAATTTTCACATCCTGCATTTGGAAGCAACATCATCTGTAGGTGAAGAAGCAGAAAAACAGAGAACAGCCATTTTCTTGGATAAACTATTAATGCTTCACACGTTTTGTGTAGAAAACTCCACAATATGAAGAAATGGTACCTTATATACAGCTCCTCCTCTTACAGGAGGCTGCAGAATACAAAAGGCCAGAGATACAAATCAATTCCCTCTATTTTGTGAGGGTGGGGTTTTTTTCCTACGAGGTTTTGAGAGATTTAGTTTTATTTGGGGTGGGTTTGCTTTTCTTTTTTGTTTAAGTGCAATTTCTCATCCACCTTTGAAGAGCTCTTGAACACAATGTATTTCAGGGAGGTCTGAAGGGAAGACTGAACCTCAGCTGTAGGTTTTTCTTCTGCCTTAAGGTGCAAGGCAGTTTTGATGAAAAGTACCAAAAGGAAGTGTTACAGTAGGCTGCTTTTCTGAATCTAGTTGTAGAGTATCGTAAGAGAAGCAACAGTCCTACATCCTTCTCCAGGGGAACCTGGAATGGCACTGTTGACTGAGCAAAGACATGCTCTAGAACAAAGGATAGAACTTTCTACTGAAATTTAAGTCCTAGTATCAGTAGCTTGCTTTTTATGTACTGAATTAAAAAAACCCAAACAACAACATAATAAAAGCCCCAAATGAACATATAATAAAACACAGGTGCTGAACATCTGGGACAAACAGGAAGAGAGTGAGGAACAAAGTAACAAGTTACTTGAAGCAACACACCGCTCTCTTGACAACTTCCAACTGGAAAAAACCTGTGATATGAATATTCTCGGCACAAGACAGAAGGCACCATTATAAAATGACCTCCATTCTTTAAACTCAAAAATGCTTAAAACTGCCTTCATTCCTCCTATCCTAAGCTGACCTCAACATGAACAGAATTAGGTCCAAATCGTCCAGACTTTCCAATTTCATTGACAAAATGATGTTTCAGACTGAGGATATACAAGTTTAAATCCTAGATAGTAAGAGCTTAATTCTAAGCAGGCATTTAAGGTCGGTATTTTGCAGTCTCTCAAGAACACAAGTGTTTCCTTAGTAAAGCAGAAATACAGTTTTTAGTCTTCTAGTCACTCGCATTGCAAACCTTTCAAAAATCTATATTTAAGGTCACCCAAACCTCTAATAGCCAATATTGTTATTTCTTTTTTTGTGCTTCCTGAATGATAGGGCACTCACAAATATGGCCACTGATTCTTTAGGAAGAAAGATGCAAGGAAAATATTAATAATTTTCCAGTTGAAGACACCTGCAAAATAACCTGCCCAATTCAGTTATGAGCAATACAGCCAGAAAAGATGACAGAACTTAACCCTTTCCCATCTTTACAGAAAGCAAAAGAAGAGGGTGAAGTCAAGTAATTACAAGAAAAACACACAAAAAAAAAGACTGGAAAACATTATAATTTGCTTAAGAAGAAAAATGTAATAATCTATGTTACAACAATAGTGCTGGTTAACAATATGGTTAAATGCTTGGAAATGAACATTATTAGTGCACCAGTCCTGTCTGCAGGAGTGACAATAAGCAGCATCAGCGAACAAGAGCACTGCAATGGCACAGCTGAAAAGGGACAACTGCTACTGCACTGTTTGCTGCACAAGGCTTTATTCCAGGTCTGTTTTGGAAGAGAAGGACTCTGGGTGTGCACACATGCACACACTCTCCTAACTTCTGCCAAGTGCGTACTTCTACAGCTATTAACAGGAAACACTAGAAGACAGTTTTTTCTAACACAACTCCTTTTTCATCCTGCTTTGTAAAAAGTGGTGTAAAACTGGTATCAAACTGTTTTTCAAAGATAGTTTTGACACAGACATTAAAAAAAAAAAGAAAAAACAAAAAACTTGATTTGTAATACCCTAAGAATTCACACAAGAAAGATTAGTTGGTTTGGTAATGACAGGTTTGTTAGAATATGTCTAAAACGTAAAATGGAAGAGACCAAGGCAACTACTTTGGGGTTTTAGTTTGGTTTGGGTTTTTTAATTAATTTAATTAAGAGAAATTAAAAACTATTCATACATTTTTCTGAACATTGACACAGATATTTCAGAACTAATGCCTTAATTTTCATATGACTACACTATAGAATAACTTCAAGATTGTTTAGATGCAGAGGCCTGTAGCTGGTTTGCCTCAAGACTTACCTTACTAATGACCTCAAAAGCAGAGGCTTCTCTAGGAGGCACTGCATTTTCTCTGACTAAGATTATTCCAAGAGACTGAATTGAGGGGAAGCTTAGTTAATT
>VWZG01002280.1:487697-546249 GCA_013396735.1 Grallaria varia
ATTGGGGGGAATTTTATTTATTTTTTTTTTTTTTTTTTTTTTACAAAAAGGTGAAAATTAAAAGCTGAAAAAAAGGATTTTTTATTTCCATTGAAAAGCAAGTGCACAGGAGGTCAAACACTGTTAGCTATGGGTTTCTTTTGCGCCTCCTTTGTGGAAATTAGTTACAACCATCCCTAATACAAGAATAAGATGAAAAGGTAATCATGAGCAGCTTAAAAGGAAGACAGTATTAGCACAATTAAAGCTTTCGATAGTTGCTGAAGAAAACCTGGTTCAGGAGACAAGATTCATGGTTAACTACAGCTATAAAGATTTACAGTTCTTCACAGAATAACCTCATAAAGTACACAGGGTGCATCTAGCCACCATGCTTGTGATTAAAAACACCATCAGTGCAATCCTACCCATTGTCTCAAACTAAGAGTGCTCATGAAGAGTCTTCTCTAGCTTCTATGGAAATGATCATCTGTTCATGCTACATAATTCAGTGGTGCTGAAAACACTGGCATCTCTTTTTTTTTTTTTTTTTTAATTGTGCAGAGTACTAGCACAGCAAACAGCGTTGTTTTCTCAAAAATGGAAAGCTTTAAAGCATCTCCTATTTTCCCTCACGTGACAATGTTTCGTAAAAGAGATATTTTCTTCTTCAATAGCAAGAAGCTCCATGGATGATCTCTTGCATGGATGCCCAAGGCACTAGTGGAGACTGAACAGCCTAAAGGAAAAAAGCATGAGGAAAATAGCTCACCAAATAGCCTTTTTTTTTCCTTTTCTTTAGAGCCATACAACACTGCACAAAAAGAGAGAGAAGAGGCTTTCTGACTTAAAATACCACCTGAGGAAAAAAAAATTATAATTCCGTTAAGATAAAAATGGGCCAAATGTGTACTTCAGAGGCTTGTATCACTGATGACCTTTATTCAAACTCTGCTTTTTCACAGTAGAAACGACAACTCCTGCAAAACAGAATAACCACAGCCTTGCCAACCTTACAGATCCTTTTTTTTTTTTTGCAGTGGAGACTGTTTCTGCTATTGCACTAAAAGAGAATAGTGCAATTCAGAAGGGAGGCCTCTAGTGGCACCAAAAAATACTTGGTGAACACCACATTAAGTGTTCTTACAATTCACAAGTCAGACTAGAAAAGTTTTTAAAAGGTTGAGTGATTGTTTGGTTTTTGTTCTCATGCTTAAAAACAACAACAAAAAAATCCCTTACCTCTGGTTCAGATTTTCCTTCTGACTTTGCCTGGCCCACTGGTGTGATTGCTTTAGCTTTCATCTCAGGCCTTCCCTGGGAGTTTCCACCACTGACAGACTTGGTGGCAGACATGGCGCTGGTAATGGGTTTGACCTGAGCAGCTGGGGTGGAGTTTCTCCTGCTGTTGCTCATTTCCATCGCATGGGACGGTGCTATTGGCAACTCACGTAAGTTACTGTTTCTTGGAGCAGTTGACTGCAGCTGCTGATTTGAACGCTTGACAATGTTCTGTGATGGTGTATTCTGAAAAACAGAAAGGAAAAAAAAGCTGCAGACTCCCACTACAAACCAGGCTGAAGTGTTTTTTGTTTCACGTTTTCCTAATTTAGTTAAGTTTGGGGAAACAAGCTATTTGAAGAGGCAGAATACTTTCAATGTCAGAAGGAAAATTATATAAATGAGCATATTTTAATAACCTTTTTTTCTAATTAAAAACAAAACTTAATCTTACTTTTTAAACACCATTCTCAGAAATTGGCTTCACTATGTGATTTACTTTCCTAATCAAAGCAATTGCTCTGAACTACAGTCACATTGTCTTGAGCACTGCACAGACTATTGTGCTACCCCAACCCACCAAGCAACAGAATTATGCTGCATGGGAACAAATTCACAAGACTTGAGTGGCACTATCTGAACCAGAAAACTGATTAGGAGTAGTACAGAGAGGCCTTCAAGTTGAAAGACAGTGTCAGAGAACTGGGCTCCCACACAATCACAGGCTACCAGCAGTTGTAAAGTCTTATTAAGCAAATATATCCTTGAAAAATCATTTATTGATAGTCCTTGGGAATCTGCAAAATCTCCTACTGGACCCAAAAGAAAAAGAAAACTGGAGGAAAAAAGAAAAACGGAAAGATAAATGTGGTAGTTTTCAATGTAGACTATAAAATTATCAAGGTAGAAGACAAGCAAGAGTTGATGAAAGAACTGGACAGAGCATGAAGGGAATAACTGGGACTGAAAAAGCATGCTGACAAGTTCTGAAACCTGTGCTTACATGCCTGCTGCTCATGAAGAACCGTGCAAGACAAGACTGATGTATGTGGTACTTACATGCCTTGGCTTCATTGGACCCTGTCGTGGCTGACACTGCATCCTGTTGTTATTTGGCTGCTGCGGCGTGGCCTGTATGTGAGGCCTGAACTGTGGCTGGTTCATGGGCATCAAGGGCTGTGGTGGCCCTTGGAGATGATGATGGTGTTGCTGCTGCTGCTGCTGGTGATGGTGTTGCTGTTGCTGCTGGTGATGGTGCTGCTGAGGCTGAGGTTGTGGCTGAGGCTGTAATGGAGGATGCATGGGACCCTTCACATGAACAAAAAGATTATTTTAGTTTCAAGGTAATAAACTGAAGTAGCTCCAGCCTTCTGAGTCCTTAAAACATCTGTAAACAGCTATGAACCACGTTAAACCAAACTTATACTGAGTAAAAACCAGCCTAACAGAAGCAGTGCAAAATCACTCTACACTTTAACCTCTGTAAGCCAACAGCTGAAATGCAAACAGACAAATACAAGGGTTTCTGCCCTTTGCACCCTTTTCCAGTGACTTCTAAACTGTTTCTCTGTTTCTTCGGAGGTTTATGATTTTTCCCCCTAGCACCAGGAGACTCCAGGGTTTCCCTGCGTTCAGAACACGGACACCACGAAAGGATCCCGCACATTCCCAAGATGATTCCCACTCGCAGCCGGCCCGCAGGGGCGGGGGCGGTGCCGGCAGAGGGCGCTGCTGCCCCGCGCTGCCCGGGCAGGATCCTGGGATGCGGACCGAGCGCACATCGCGCACAACCAGCACACAACGAGCGCACATCGCGCACATCCAGCGCACATCACGCACAACCAGGCACGGCAGCAACAGCATCCCGGCCCCATCCACCGCCCACCTGCACACGCCCGAGTCCCTCCGCTCTGGTCACGCTACTCCTCCAAGCCGCGTACCTGCATGGCGGGCGGGGAGAGGAAGGGCTGTCCCGGAGCCTGCAGGAACTGCTGCCGCGGGGGGATGAAGGGCCGCGGGGCGGCCGAGCCCGGCTGGTTGAAGTGGAGGATGCCCACGGGCCCCTGGGGCTGCATGTTGGGCCGCACAGGCCGATCTCTGGGATACACGGGCTGCTGCCCCTGCTGGTTGAAGGCTGGCCCGGGCTGGCTGAAGGGCATCGGGCTCTGTGCAGGGACCGGGTGGGCGCTGTTCAGCAGCGGGGGAGGCGGAGGCGGGGGCGGGCTGCGCTGCTCGAACAGGGGATGACCTGGGAACCTGGGATCTGTGGGAACCACGTAAGTGATTAAATGATAACGTCCCACACACACGTTTTGGAAGCTCTATATAAAGCTCTATTTTGTTTTTGAAAAGTAACCTAAAATTCACAGAATGCAAAACTGTATGGGATGTTTTAATTTTAAGAGCAACTCTCAAGGTTATGTTTCTCTTGCTTCTGCCAGCGGTGTATAAAAGGAATTAATCCCTGAAATACCAGCACAACTGGTACTTTTGCTGGAATCAGCAATACCTTTTTGAAATTCTACTTTAATAAAATCAATGAAGGATTATAGTTTAAACCACACAAGAACCCATGAAACATCCATACCATTTGCTGACCAGGTATTTACCAATTTTTTTACATATTGTGAGTAAAATGTCTGTATACATATACACTGTCAGGACATATATATGGTATAAACATAAACAGGCACTTAGTATGTATTTTGTTTTCTAGGCTGTATCATTCTAGCTAACCTTGACAGATCTCTTACACTACACATTTGCTCCAGGCCATTTAGAGAGTTGCTAGTACAGAGACTACTTGTTACCTAAGATATAACAAAGTGCAACAATTTATTGCTACAATCACTTAGATATTATTTTTACTTTTTATCTGTATGATACATGCCAGATTCATGGCAGTTACAAATGAGGACATACAATTACATCCAAAAAAAGTTAAAAGATACCAGAAAACCAGAATTTTTGGCATGTACCAGTCTGGCTACATCAAACAGGATCTTCCAAACACTTCACGATGTGGAAGACACACGCACTGAAGAGTCTCTTTACAGAAAACAGATTTTGCCTATTAGTGAGAATGAAAATGCTTACCTGCTATGAAGAAAGGATCTCTGTCCTGAGGAGGTGGAGGGGGCAGTGGTGGTGGTGGCGGCGGCGGCCCTCTCCACTGGTCCTGGATTGGCAGCCTTGGGGCTTGGGAGAAATTCGTAGGAACTGGTCCAGGCGTATGCTGCTGGAAGTCTGGAGGGCCCTATTTAATAAGGCAGAATAAAAATTAAGACTACCATCCAGAAATTTATGTATTGTCTACTATAACTTTTTTCTCTTAAAAATACAATTGCTTTACGAATTATCTCCTATCACCTATACAAATTGGCAGCCCTTACCGAGTCATTCCTTCACAATGGCAGATATATTAAACCTGAGTACAGTATCTTGAAATGAATTCACAATATTTTAATAATCACTAGCGCCACAGGAATACCATTTCTTCGCAAGCTTATTGAAATACATGCAATTATTGACCTTCTTTCCCATTAATCCAAAAAAATCTGAATGTCTACTTTAGAAGACATTCCTGACACTTATCTTCTTAAACCGCACCATTCTTCATCATCAATTTAGTACAATGTAAGCTACCAAAGTGAAGCAGCTTTACTTATAAAAAAAATGGAGGGGGGGTAGGAGGGGAAGCACAATTTATGGGATTCAGGAATTAAAGAAATCATCTTTCTAAAAGCAGTAAGAGGAGTGTAACATTTCTGTCTATTCACAGCTTAGTATCTAAAGCATTGTAAGAGTACAGAATTTCCTTTTCTCCAATAAAGTGTTGGGGTTTTGGTTGGTTGTTTTTTTTGTTTGTTTTGGTGGGGTTTTTTTCTTTCTAATGTAAAGTGAGCTTTTGCATATTGCAGGAAGGATATTAATCCAAAAGAAGAACTTTGAAGAAGACACATTTAATCAAGTAATTCACAGTATCATTTTTTACTTTTATATCAAAAGTTGACAAAACATGTTGGCACCCCCTGATATACAAAATAAGCTTTGCTTCACATAACTCATATCCTCAAACATTTCCTTATTATGTGAGTAAATCAAGTAAGTAACAAAAATTACGAACATCCTTGTTTTCCTCTTTATAAGGATTCCAAAATCAGTGATGGCATCTGTTCTGCCTGTATGTGATGCTCATCTTCAAGCTTAAAACTTGATGTTGCTGGAGACAAGCTTTACAAAACAGATTTCAGACCAAAAACTCCCAAAGACTGAAGTACGGTTATCAGCAAAGGGCCAAACAACTAAAATGCAGTGGCTTATCATGTATCTATTGAGCTGCCCTCACCAAGTATTTGTGCAGTCTCACTTCATCCTATTTGTACAGCACAAACACTGGCATTTTAGCAAAAGAATTTCTCACATGGCAAAAAACGGGTATTTGCTCTGGAAACTGAAGTCTCTTCACTAAACAGCACAAGACAAAGCTGCTTACACCCTTCTACCAGCATAATGCAACTGGGATTGGCCGGGCCCAAATTTGCAGATGAGAGACACTGAGGATCACAGCCATTATGAAATCTGTGGCCTGCCTGAAACCACCGAAATGGGGATATGTGAGATGCTAGGACCTCTAATTTGGAAGCAAGACTGTGACTACTTATTTTATGTCATTATACAGCCATCAACTGTAAATACTTTATCATTCCTAGAGATTAAAGAGCCTATATCCTCTTGCCAGTGCTTCTAGTCAGCCAATCTCCTTGTGGGTATTTCATTTAGTGGAAAGACATTATATCACACTCAAGCATGACAGTCCTCGTAACATACACACTGTTTGTAGGAGGAGCTGCTACACTTCTGCAAGTAAACAGTTATAACACACAGTATTTTTGCCACCTCGGAACTCACTAACGCCTTTGAATTTCAGAGGTTGTCTGCAAACAACAGCAGTTGAAGGAAGATGGATCTACCTGGGATGGAAAAAGTGACATTTTTTTGTCCTGTAAAAATCTGCCCAGGTTTAGCTGAACAAGGATGTTTCAACTGCATTGCCCTTCCCTCGTGTTGAGCAGGACAGCATTGGCTGCCTGCCAAAACAGTGACTGAACGCACACCTTGAGGATCCTGACCCTTTGTTCCCAAAAACACACCACTAGCATCACCACACACAGGAGCTGCCAGAGGTACTTTCAAACTAAGATTAAATGCATTCTCTCATCTCAGAAGCCTTGGTGTTAAAAGCCTCTTTCTCGAAGTACTGCTCTTACAGCCAATCCAGGGAATACACAGCCCTTCCACATGTTGCCATCCTCAAGGGAGGCACTCAACAAATCAAGGGGTACTCAGCTATTTAGTTATTAGTTTATCACTGTATAATGCATGAGGTCATTGCAACAGTGGCATGGGAGGACCCAGTTCATCAGGGCAGATTCACACAAGATGGTTTTTACTTTGTATCTTATTTACAGCACATAGCCACACATGCATATTGCATCTGGGGAAAGAACGTGGTCTTGACAGGCAACATGCTTTTCCCTATTTTTAGGGAGCTTGACTTAGAAGTTCTCAGACTCTTCATATTTTTCCCTAGACACAACACATGCCTACATACACCATAGCCATTTCTAAAATAGCCAACGAAAAACAAATTATGTGGAAACTTACTGAAACCTGGGCTAATAAATCCTAAGTATCACGTGTCTGCCTCCGGAGCTGAAGCACTGGCAGCAGCAGTGATCTGGTTGGGTTTGGTTCCAAGCACCAAATGGCACTGCAGTGATCACAGTCTCCTCTACCTGCTTCTTCCAAACTCAGTGTATTCTGCCCTGGCCGAGACTCTCCTCTCACCACCCAACTTCAGTTTTAGTGAAAGGCTAAACCTTTTAATAGGCTTAGACTACAAAACAAGCAGGCATCTGCTTCTATGACCACATTGGTAACCCTCTCTCAAGCATCTTCCCCAATATTAATTCTTTGCCTTTTTGTTCTTCTGGTCCTGCTTGCTCTTCGGATACATTCTCTCATCCCCATCAGGTCTTTCACTGTGTCTGCTGGCATGGACTCCCAGCTTCTCGATCTCAAGCTGCTGGTTTTGTCCTGTGGCAGCTGGTCGGGAGCTCTTATTTGCTCCACCCAGACCCTGACTTCCTTCCTGTACTCTCATTCCAGGCCATTTCTCCTCTTTTTCCTGCCAGGGAGGCAGAAGCCAGTGAGAGTACAGGTTAAAAAAGATCCTCTACTTGTATTTTAAATAAACAATTCTTTGTACCAGCTTTCCCTTTCCTGCCAACCTTGTTATTATACCCAGATTTACCTCCTGCCAAGGCAGCCCTGAATTGCAAATGCATGGAAAGTCTTGTTGAATTTCACACACCTCATATATTGAAACATCCTCAGTGCAGCCAAACTCAATTTTCTTCCTTAAACTGAGCAATAATAAAATGTTTCTAATAACTCACTTGGGCATAACTATCTTCCCACCATTTCAATCCTGGAATGGAAGTATTTGGAAAATTTCAACCAAAAGGATTCAAAATGAGGTCAGCAACCAGCACAGTAACTTGGTTTAGGCCACAGAAGTCTATTAGCATTACACCCACTGAGAGCAGCTTTATATTTCCCATCATAAGAAAACTTTTAAACCTTTACGATGTAAGATTTAGCCAAGTTTTAGAACTGAGTAATGCAAGGTTATTTTACATCTAGGAAAGGTCATACTTTTTAAAAAATGATGTTACAGTTTATTTACAAAAAGTGACACAGAGAACCAGCAAGATATTTTACTGTTAAAAATGCAAGCAATGCTGCTTTCAAGATCCCTGTGATCTTCAGTATCAAAGGTGTCCATCCAGGTTGAAAAGCAAACATTTACTGTCCTCTAAATACTTTCAGCAATTCTAAAACAAAGTTACAGGTATCCAACTCTTGTCCAAAAGCTGGTGTCAAAACACCCCAACAAATGCTGAGATACACTGAAATTTTTTTTTTCTCTTGAGCTTTATTAGTAGTATATTTTATACAAGTACGTCCCACAACAGAAGTTCGGGTCAAAGTAACTCAAAACAGTCCAACAAAGAGCAAGAAGAAATTATCTGAAGTTTGGAACTCTCCCTATTTGCCTCTTTTTTCCATACCTAGCAGTTAAAAATTCTGGGAAGTTTTTTCCCCCCCACTTACTTTTTAAGTAAGATTCCAGTTAAACTGTGAGACTGAGCAGTTTGTAAAGACAAATATTTTCCAATCCTAAACCCAACCCGCCTTCTCAGTTTTGCTTTTATAGTAACACGAAGATCCATTTTATATCCTGCCACAAACATGAGTGTCCCTCACTGACAGGATCCATCAGTGCCAGAACCACAACCCTTCCCTTCCGGAGCACCCACAGGGTTGGGGTTTTGAAACGTACAAGTTTCAGAAATGGCAGAACTACAGAATGACAGCTGACATAAATCACACCAGAGAAATGGTGCAAGATACACAGACAACTGAGTATCACTAACAAATACCTACTTATTTGATCACTGAATGGATTTTAACTTTATGTATAATGACATTTTGAAAAACTACTAAAATATGACTGATCACACTTCTTGGCTGACAACCAAAGGCCAATCATGAAAAAATTAATTGCAAAGGCATTTGTTATTTGCTGAAAAACTAATTACCAATATTTGCTTCTTAAAAAAAAAAAAAAAGAAGGAAATTAGTTTCATTCTTCTTGCAGCTATGAAAAAGACTGACCTCCTCTTTTTCCCAAAACCAGCTTTGCTTCTACTGTCCCTGAAGAGTGAAACAGAATTCTGCCCTAAATGACAGTAACATGGGTAGAGGAAAGCTTGTATTTTCAGATTTTACATTGCTGAGATTTTTTCTTATGAAGGAGCTTTCAGGATAATTCCAACAGGAATTTGATTATGTGATTGATTCATTTCACACACTCCATGTGAAACTAAAACTTTAATGTTCAACTAGAGCTACTGTTTCTAGACACAAATGAACTTTGAAGAAGAAAATATGTTAACTATTATGGGTATTTTTCTAAGTTATGACATGTTTGTCTATTTTTCTGAAATCTCATTACTTTTTTTGTTCATTTAATAGGAATACGCTAATATTACAATTTCAACTTCTACTTATGCCAAATTTGAACTGTCCTAAAACCAGAATAAAGTAACCTAACAGTTCTCCATTACTTAAAGCTTTTAAGGGTGGGGTTGGGCGCTTTTTTTTGTTTTGGTTTTTACTTAACAGTAGTTAAACTAATTTTAGGAGTGGATTATTTTACCATTAGTGTTAAACTCTACATTCACCAAGAATTTGTTGCTAATAACCCCCAAGCACCCTCTGGTATTTGGTAGGAAAAAAACATGCAGAGCTACTTAACCTCAAAAATTAATGAAGAGCAGGTGCAAAAGACAGGTTTCATAATGGTCTGTTTTTGATAAAATAAGCATACTGTAACATAGATGCATAATAAATCTTTATATGCACAGTAGTTACTCCCATTTTTCATGGTTTTGCTATCCGGACAGTTTCAAATTACACACAAGTGTTCAGTACACATATCAGCAAAGATTCCCTACAACACATCATTTTAACTATTACTTCACCATTATTAAATCTTTTAGTAAACTTCTCTACTCACTAAATCTCAGAGTGTTCCAAACACCTATTTTCAAATTAACAGGTTTCAATCCAACAACAAAAAAAAAAAAAAAAAAATTCATATGATCAGCCACGGCTGAAAGGTTCTACATTTCAGTCCAATATTGGGGCCTACTCCGACACTGGGGAAAAGGACGAAATATTTATGTGCCTTCCCAGTGAGACCCCCACAAGGCTGGTTCACACTCATACAAAAATCGTTACAGAGACTGAGTGGCCAACTGTCTATATGAGAAAGACCCAGCAGAACACATATGGCAACTTTTTGGAGGAGTCTTCTCCCCTTCTCATCATTACTGGGTAATATACTATTATTACAATTGATTATTTAGCATCATTATCACATTGCTTACATTGAAATCCACCAAATCGCAAGGAAAGGCTCCCAAAACAGGGTTTTAGCCAGATTGCACAAAGAACACGGAACCAGGAAACAGCAGATGGTTCTGTTGGTATATCTGAAGCAGATGTACCCCAACCTACATGTGCCCCTTCCCAAACTGCCCCCATTTCAGCCCTTCTGAACCACTACCTGTGAACACTAATGGTAACAAGTAGTTCAGAGACCTGAGTGAGAAAATGTCATTTTGGAACGCTGGAGGGCTCTGGAACTGCCTCTCAGCGAGGCTCTGTAGGCTCCAAAGGGACACAGCTCTGACCATTCTTTTTTTTTCTTCTGTGAAAACCAAAACATGTCAATACCTAAACACTAAAAGCAAGGTACTGAACATGAAGATTTTTCTTGAACTACCAAAGTAATTTCAGGTCTGTACTTTCTCCTTTTAAGGAGTGCTCTAAACTCTGTAATTTATCGTCGTGCAACTTTACTTTGAAAATTCATAAAGAAACTGGTATGTAAGAATACAGGAACCGAGGTCTAGAAGGAAATTACATTTGAAGTAAGAGTTCTGTGTGGATTTCAAGAGACCACAATCGTAGACATTTTAGAAATACTTCAAAGGAGAAGATAGCACACTGAAGTGCTACTGATAGGTATTTTGTCTTAAATCTTTAATTTTGTGAAGTTTACCCTTACAAAGAAAAAAATTACTCACTCTCCGTAATTTACAGCACCTCAGGCTGACATTTTTATACAATTCTGAATGACTGCAGGTTGTACAATTTCCTCTTTCACTAATTTCCATTATTCAATATAGCCAAGGCATAACTTACACCGTATCAATCACTTTTCGGGGTAGGGGGGAAGAAAAAAAAAAAGGCAATGCAAACTTGTGTCTACAATTCATTAGAGTTGTGAATAGCTCATTGAACATGACTTCCACACACTCAGGCAATCCTACCTTCTGAAAGAAACACAAGATAAGGTTACTTTAATCCTTTCAAAGAACTGCACTATTTTGCTTTCCTTTTATCCCTTTAAATATCCTTTCTAGTTAAGAAATTAACATTTTCTCTCATACAATTCTTACACAAATTGTACTTTTACTTTTCTGCATCTCTTGTTAATTACATGATGTTATCTCCAATAATCTATTCATGAAGCACAGATAACTTTGGTTACCAATAAAAGGGAAAACTTAGCATAAATTGCTTAGCACAAAGTTAATCTTATAAAGCAAGGAATAAAGAGGATCTAACGGCTATTATATGACTTATCAGCTTCTCTAAAAGGGTCACTACTTTTTTTCATAAGACTAATTAAATACCTTAACAATGTCATTGAAACTTCATGAATCTTTCAATAAAATACATCCTGCCTCTACAACATGTTTTCATTTATTAATCTTACTTAAAATGCAAAGAGCCAGGAGAAGCCCATTGACAGTTAAGCAGGGCCACTCAGTTCATTCCTCTTATATGGTTTAAATGCAAAGAATAATGACCACTATAACCTTTGACAATTAAAACTATAGCCATCTGTCACAAGATGTTAATCCTCTTATTTCAGCAGCTACTACACTTTTTGAAAAGCTTTCCTAAAATGCCTACCTTCTGGTGCAAGGAACTGACTTTTCATCCTCTTGTGTAGGAAACTCTGCATATATGATGCATATGGTTCGAAAATTTTCAAACAGGATTATGTATCTATATATTCCACAAACCATGGGGTCTTCATGTTCAAGTTTCACAGTATTTCCATTTACTGTGCACAGCATACAGAAAGGGAATCACTCGTGGAAATTTTAATTGTAAAATCTGTTTTGGTATTTCTTCAAATACATTTTAAATGGCTCAGTAGTGTTTCTGTGATATCTGTGACAATCATGTAAGTCCACTAAGGTGAAATGAAACGTAGCAAGCACCATGGCTCTCCCAATGAATTTAGTGTAAGACCACCGTATACAAAAGTCATGCCTTAAATTCAGGTCAAACAAGGACAAAAATTAAAGTTCAGAGTGGACACAAAAGTCAAGACAACAATTGTGTATTAACCCTATATGAGTAATTTCAAAGCTTCTGGAATATATTTTCTGAGAGGAAAACGCATGGCGATAGCCAAATGTTGGTTCAAGTATGTGGACTGCACACATCCTGGTATTACAGGCAGACAGTCTGAGAGAGAGTGGGACGACATTTTGAACTGAGATGAAAGTAATTTTTAATATTAAAATGTACCATACAACTTGGACAAGCTTCTCTTTGATGTGTATTACACAACTCCGAGAGACAAAAAAAGAGTGTGGGGAGGTTTAGGCACAAGTCCAGGTCACCTGTAAGAGAACTCAACAGTACCCCATTTTCACTGTTCAAGGTCTCAAAACACAATTCAGTCATCATGGAAAACCAGTACAAGCAAGGAGAGAAAGGCATGGAATTCTCTGTTATTTAAGCCAATTCATGATCAAATAGCTAAAATAAGGAACACGGGCAATACAGACAGAGAAGGATACTTCCACCCTACTAAGACAACGCGTAATAGTTAAGAGACCAAAGCTAAAAATTGGAACCACTGTTTACAAAAGCATCCCTTTTCAGCAAGTTTCAGGGACATAATTCACGTTGCAAAAGGAGACAAAAATGCTCCCAGCTTCAGCATGCTTCTAAGAGAAGCGACAAAGCAGAAAGGCCCACAAGCAACCAGTTCTCCACGGGAGAATTTCTGCTTCACAAAGAGGTTTTCTGAACCTCCCAGATGCTCCACTATTGAGGTACCTTTGCTAGAAGGACCTGCAGGACAAATGTTCCCATACAAGAACAATTCTCAGAAAACAGTCCTCAATGAAATACAGACATAGAAAAGGTACTGTTAACTAAGTCTCAGATCTAGATTTAAATTCCTAACAGTGCTGATGTACAGAAAACCCACACTCCCATCCACTTTGTATGGACAAAGGAAGAGTGGCTCCAACTGCTTGTTATTGTAGCCTCCACTACATTAAGAAAGAGTAAACCCAAACCTCTCAGATCACAAATCCAAGGAATTTCTCAAACAGTAAATTCAAACTAATTCTTCTGGAAGATTCACTTTCACGTCAGTTTGCAAACCTCTTTGGGAGTAGAAGAATGTGCGATCATTTTTGTTTGGTGCCCTCTAACCTCTTAAATACAATACAAATAAACTGGATTCAGAGTGCAAGGCACACCGTCATTCAGAACAATGAACTCTCCCTTGAAAGAAGAGAATTTCATAATAATTTTATTTAAAGACAATAAAACACTTCTGTGTTTTGGGTTTTTTTGTGAAAGCTAACAGCTTTAGGGATATGTAAAAAATTACGGACTCAAAACCTCTGGACCTCCTTTGCACTGAGAACAAATGAGATATTATCTAACAAAACTTGTACCTTTCCATTGGACTTAACAGAGATTTCTCTATGGAAATATTATGACAGTGTTTATTGACCTAATGTATCTTGGTGACCTGCAAGTCACTGACAATTAGAAACAACTCTGAGGTTACAAATAAACTGGATCATGAATACCAAATCCAAGATTCCTACATTACACTCCAAGCTTGAAGGTGTAGTTAAAATTAACTTAAAAGCAATTGAGAACATCAATGTGACCTGGGGATGCTGCTCCTCGTTCCAACAAAAATGCTCAGGTTGCTACAAAGAAGGTCAAGAAGCAGCCAGCTTTATAGAAGACAAAAATCAGAATTGCTGCTAACCTGGACTTTCCTCAGTTTTAGAAAAGAACATTTCATACCTGATTATTTAGTAGTCAAATTGTACGATTCGTAACTTTTAGTTTGGAAAGAAATCTTATTTTGTTCTACACATCTCTGAACTTACAAACACATTGATACAAGAACTTCACGTACTCAGAGCTCCCAATGCGCTTGTGGGTACTGCTCATGTGTTGTGTAGGAAGGCCTGAACATTTTTTTCTTTCTGGGTATCTTACAGTCACAACTTGCTATAGTCCCCTAAATTGCCTTATTTTATTGTAAACCGTAGTGACTCACCTTTTTGTAATGAATTAAGCTTTTTTCCTTACACATCTTAAAGAATTGGCAAGAACTGAAGGTGCAGAAGGTGAGGAAATACCAGTTTACATATTTACATGTTCGTATTGTGATGACACCAATATTACCTTTTAAAGGCACATTTTCTCAGCTCAGTGAAATAGCTCAAGATAACTACACTACCATCTAGGACTCTCTAATAATATAGTACATATATTTCAGTTCTCTATTCAGTGTTTAAGCACTGTATTACTGCATTGTACTCGGAAGGCAATTGTATCTTAATTGGATTTCTTTATAAGTCTTGATTTCTTCAAAGTATCTCTTTAAGAGTGCCTAATTAAGGGCAAAATAGCAGATTCATAACACTTCTTTCCTCTTTGGCTTGATAAAATTTGTGCTTTGCTTACAAGGCTTTAAAAAGTTCAAATTTCATTCATATACAAAAAAACAACGTACACACCTATATCTATATAAATAAAAACTTTTTCACTCGAGCACTGGTACAGGTTGCCCAGAGATTTTGTGGAGTCTCCATCCTTGAAGACACTCAAAAGCCATACTGACATGGTCCTGAGGAAGGGGGTCTATCCAGCCCTGCCTGAGCAGGGGGGTGGGCCACATGACTTCCAAAGGTCCCCATCAACCTCAGCCATTCTGTGATTCTGTATTTAGCAGGCTCTAAATCTGAGATTGAAGAAAATCCTGCATCATTAACACAGGAAAAAAACAAAACAAAACAAACAAGCAAACTACAACTCTGCTTTCTTCCTAGGCAGTGATTGCAGATAGCAATCATTTAGCAGAAAGGTAAATAACAATAACTATAAAATATAAATGCACAAGTTTTTAATATCTACAGAGCATGTGCACACTGGAGCTAGAATGACAAGTTAAAGGGTTACTGCATTTAGAAACCATCTATTTCTTATTTAATAGCTGTTACCATCATGTTTAGCTGCTGCTGCTCCTCCTGCAGATGGGAATTCATTGATATGATTAAATTTGATGGTATGATAATGTATGGTAATCGTGATTAATCAGAAGCCCACTAGCAAATGGAGGATGTTGGGTATTATGTCACCTGCATTTTAAACTGCATTCCCTCTATGCCAGCCTGACAATACTTGACAGCTGGGGGGATCTCGAGCTACATTCGCTTGCTACTACTTATAGATCTGATAAGAGAAAGTGCCCATCATTCCTTCACTATCTTAAGTGCTGTAATTATAGGGCTTTGCACTCAAGTTGTGAAAACAGTACCTGTTAAAAACGAAAGCTTTTTGCTGGCTGCTGAACAAGCTCTGTCTCACATCTGCAAGGGCTATAATCTGAAAGAAATGTAATTTGATGCAGCAGTCTCATTCAAACATGATTTGCATGAAATGCTGTATAAAGCAGTATCCAAGAAATGTCAATCAACACCACCTGATACCATGTATCCTGTTAAATGAAAACAAAATGCTTCCTACACTACCTGTGATCTGCCACTGCTACACAGAGATAGAATGAAAATTTCATTTACTGCTACTTATTATAGTGAAGCCATAGCTAAAGCAGAATAATTGTGAGGAAGTAGAAGAATCATTTTCACAAGTAGCTTTTTATTTCCATTAGCAGCTCGTCTCCTACATATGTACTGTTGCAAAGATATGAGTTACTAAGTATCAGTCTAAAATGACTCACTGTGCAGAGATGCAGGAGTATTTATAATTTTTCCTTACTGTGAGTACTGCAGAATATGAGCCACCTCCATAAACACAGCTGCTAAAAATTCCTTACTCCCATGTAGCAACTGATGGCTGAATTAGAATGGAGAAAAAAATTTACTCTCTATTTGCATTTCCCACAACAAACACTATTGCAAGGAGTTTTGTTTTCAAAAGCACCACAAATTCCTGCCTCTAGATCCTGCAAGAGGCGGCACCGCCGCAGTTCTAGATCCACTATACCATTAAACCAACCCACGTTCCCTAAAATCATGTTGTGGGTCAATCCATGTCAGTCCAAGGACCACTTGGGAAAAAATAAGTTAACTGTTTTCTAACGTACCTTTTATAATTAATTTGTATAGCACTACTATATTGGTTTTTTAGAAGAAATGTTTCAAGCAAGTGCCATGAAGGACAGCAACCTCTGTTTTGAGTAATGACTGGTCCCTTGTTTAAAAACCTCTCACAGATATAATCATAAAGCAGTATTTCAAAACAGTGTCTGACTCACAAACACCACTTAAAAGCTCAGAATTCATCAAAATAGTTTCCAGAAATGGTAGAAAAAAAATTAATCAAAACTAATCAACTGCCTTTTGCAGCATCCATTTAAGACACCAGCTGATGTCCTGGAGATCAAGTGGAAACACGTTCAATGCGAATAAAAAACAAATTTTAGTAAGTTTTTTGATGTTTAAGGGGAAAAAAAAAGTCATGTATTCTTTGAGATAAAAGATTATTTTAAAAAAGGAGTTCTAAGTTTCAAGAACAAATCATGTCTAAACCCCTGGGAACCAAAAAGATACGTCATGTAGGTTATTCACACGGGCCTGAGGACAAGTCACTCTAATAAAGTCTTAAAAACAAGGAATAAATTTATGCAATACAACTCAACATTTTCAGACTTGAATCCAACAGTTACCTGGAAGACACCCAGCCAGTGAACTAAGGTGTCCTACTCAAAGAGAAAAGCCCTGCACATTAAAAAATAGCACAGATTAGTCAGCTAGACACTAATGTCCCTTCATCTTGTGCTTTGAGCCACTTCAGACCATTCCCAACTCCAGATGACCAAAGTTAAAAAATGTCTGTGGGATGGACATCTGCCCGGGTCACACCACACCCAGGGTGATAGCTTAAGGACAGTGGCTAAAACAGAAAATATTTCAACTTCCTGAAACTTTTCCTGGCAAAAGGCATGAACAGGCTCTGCTCTGTCTGCAGCAGTATCTGAGGAGGTGCCAGGTCACAGAGAGAGGGCAGTGGCCTCAGACATGAAGAATTCCTCTCTTCTGCCTTCAGTGTGAAGCAGATTATCCCAAATTTCCTCTTCTCTCCAAATGCTCAACTCCAGCCCCATATCTGGATTGTAGGGATACCTCAAAATTTCTGGTTGAAGAACGGTGACACCTTCCCTCTGCCCCAAAATGGGCATGACAACACTTCTTTCACTTTTGTATATCCTTAGAAAAATTGCACACATGCGTCACATTAATATTACTACTTCAGTGTTCATTAAGTTACATGGTGCTTGAAGCCAAAAGCCTCTAAATTTTTCTTCAGGCAAACACTCAAGTATTTCAGACCTGGAACGTGCTGGTGGACTCGCATAAGGGATGAGAAGATCTGGATCATCAGCAGAGCTCCTAGTTTCACACTCTGTAATGACCTGGCCTCTATAATAATCAGTTAGCAGCAGCCTTCATATAAAGCATTTAGAATACCTCTTCCAGTTTCTACTTAATTTCTTCTGCCCTTGTTTTACCCCATCTTTCTTCAGAGAACACAGGAACTGAAAGACGAAATAGCCCAGATAAACACTGGATTTAGGACGGGAACCACAATGGTCCTTCCTGTGTGACAAAGAACCCACAGGCCCCATACAACTAGTCTGCGACCAAAGTCTTCTGTCACCTTCCTTTAAATGGATCATTTCCCAAAGTAGAGTGTTACTTGTGAAATACCAGCTGTGATCCTGAGACAGAACGCGGGAAAAGGCATTTTAACCACTTCAAAGCAAAGGCAGATGACAAAAGCAAGACCTTCAGAAGGACTCTTCCAAAGAGGTCTGTTTAATCAGTTCTTTAAACAGTTTAAAGAAAACATGCAGTTGGCACTTGCACACTTCCAGGTTAATTCAAACTATGCTTGAAGACTGAATTACTATGAACTACAGCCACCTGCAGAGTACTGTGCAACTCAGACAAGCAGAATAGGAGTCTTAACTCCCAGTTACCCTAAATCCACCACATTTCTCAGCTAGGACACACCTCTGATCCACCATTTATTCAGTCCTTATCAGCAGAATATAGCTCTCAAATATCATTCACACTAAGTCACATTGAATGCTTACAGAGTAAGAGACAGACAAATTCACTGCTTGATTCAAGATTATTGTAAATGTTAAAATAACTCTAAGTAGGGAACACAGATTCATTTCCTTGCATCCCTTCTAGAATTTCCTCTCTAAACATTTCATAAGTTTTAAGAAAGACATAATTGAACAACGAGCTCTACCCTGAAATATTAAAATTGAGATTCAAGGTTAAGTTAATTTAATCAGTCCACACTCTAAGCAGGTTCACTCTTGATCAACACTACCCTGATGTAGTACTACATTATTTCCCATAATTTAGAACTCACACCATATGTTAACATGCTCATTACAACTTTGTTCAACCCTTCAATTACATTCTTCTGCAGAGGGCTGTAAGAATTAACCATTACATGGTTACAAGTCATTTCATCAGCCCTAAATTAGTAACACCTGGTTTCCAATAGATTTATGACTGGCAATTGATTAGCTCTGATTGAAGCTCATTCCATGTTTGGAGCACACAGAGCCTCTCCATGCTGAGGCATCTCTCCTAGATAAGAAAGGAACTCAGAGGAAAATTTTTCCTTCAGTTATGGCACTGGCCACTCCTGCTCTTTTCCTTGCAAGAACTTCACTACTTTGCATGTTTCCACCTCTGCCACATCCAATCAAAAGAAACCATTCAGTTTAAAGGGGAAAGCAGACAGCGAATACTTGATTCTAACACAGTATTTTAGAAACAAAGCCAACAGAAAAAAAATCAGTTGACTATTATAATTTGATTATGCAACCCTAAAAACAAGAGCCAATTCAAGTTATTACATATCCAGAGATTCTTTATACGATGAAGAAAAGGATGAATGAACTACAGCCTGAAACAAGTCTTTGATCTCTTTTCAAATGGCTTGTCAAAGTTGTCTAAGCATTGCTGTGTTGCTGTAAGTCAACATTTATACATAAACAAGCAAATTATAATAGCACAAAGGCATCTGACATGTAACAGAGCAAAAAAAGTAGTTCTGCAAGATAAAACATTAGTCAGAAAGTAAATTTGACTTCACCTCAAGAGCCAACATACTACATTTAATAAAACAAACAT
Source organism: Grallaria varia (assembly GCA_013396735.1). NCBI lineage: Eukaryota > Metazoa > Chordata > Aves > Passeriformes > Formicariidae > Grallaria > Grallaria varia. Next base: position 507,122 of record VWZG01002280.1, read on the forward strand.
GAGATATGTACACAGTGACACTTAATTCCTAATCCTAATATGACTGATAACCTATGCAAAATTTATAAAGTACTTCATACAGGAAGTTCATTTTATACACACTTTGTAACTCAGTGAATCACGGAAAGATGAAGTAACTTTTTCAGGGTCATACAGCAAGTTACCAGCTGAAGGAGACAAAAACTCAAACCAGTCAGGGCAACCAAGTGGCAGTGCTAGCCCTCCCGCTCCTTATGAAAAATTAATCACACTGACTCTTCTCTGGTGTACTACTTATATAAATAAAAAGGCAGCAAGTGAAGTCTTTCCTGCAGGCTAAAGGAGCAAGAGTCCTACCAAAAAATATTCCATTTATTTTATTGCCTTTTAAAAACTGTTGCATGTACATTAGCTAGGTTTACAGTACTTCTCAACTTAAAAACCAAAAGCGAACAGAATTAAAATCTAATTTCACAGTTAATTTTAAAAAAATTAATTTCCAATTTTTCTACACTGATGCAAACACTTCAAAGATGCCAATTGCAATGCCTTTACAGATACTCCTTATCCTTCAATTTCTTTTCCACCTCAAATTGCATTTATTGTCCAATCAACTAACTGTCAAAGAAAAACAAATGCAAAACACTTGTTTTCATAAAAAAAAATTAAAACTACTTTTAAAATGTAAGTAACATCTCTACATAATACTAAAGGCTCTTGAAGAAAACAATTTCCTCTGAAAACTGCAGTATTTTTAATTAAAAAGCTACAAAAATATTTTAATAAGGATAAATTATAACATGAATTTACTCAATGAAACTGCAGTTTTACTGCTTAACCTTTTAAGACTTCACAGAAGAAACATGGTAATTTAAAAACTCTGCTTCTGTACAAAATATAGACGTCACAATTCCTCAGTTACATGTCCTGTATGAAAAAATATTCTGCATAGGGCAAACAAAAGTCACAGCAGGTTTCTGGAATCTGCTTCTTTCAAACACATCTGATCTTCCTGCCAGTAATTTCCTGTGTGATACTACACAGACATTCAGACATCTACTTTCTTCCTTCAACACTGCACACATATATTTTATATATGTGGGAAGCATAATAGACAGGTCTTTATTTTAAAATATTTAAGGCAAGATTGCAACTTAGTACTTTGCAAACCATTTAATCTAGAAATTTAGGATAACAAAACCGTGAAATTATGAGAAAAGTTCAAGAAGCATGCACTCTTTCCATTCACAGAGTTAAAAAAAATATGATGTGAAACTAGCCTAGTGAAGCAGCTGAGTGCCTTGCTTGTTTTCAAAGTTAGAAACGTACGAGAAAGCAAGGTCACGCAATGCCGGTTCCATTTTTTAAGGCAAAAACATGAGGGCATTGAAATGCCTTAAAGCAATAATAAAAATGATTTCTGAGTTTTACAATAAATATATATTACTGCTTTTTAAGCATAGGGATTATTTCAAATAGCCTTTCATTATATCAAATAAAATAAGGATTCTATTTATACAGAAAGAGTCGAGTAATAAAATAAAGCCCATATTCCTTAAGACAAGATGCATTCATGCCTCTCCCACTAGAGAGACTGGTTCAACAATTTTACAGTTAAACAGAATTAATTCTACTCTCAAAAATCCATTGACCTTAAGCTTTTAACAAACATTTTCAACTGCAGAGTGTATTGTCAATATTTATAAATCCTTGAAATTATATTTCACTAGAACAGCTTTTATTTGCTATATTAATATTTCCTTGCAAATGTATGCTTATCCATATCAGAGAAGAGGAAACAGCTGCTACTCACAGGAAATCTCTGGGGTCCTACAGCAGGTCTTGGCTGGGCAGGAACTGGCAGCAAGGGCACTGAAACAAGAAGCACCTTTTAACACCATTTGTTTTAACAAACAGTTGTTGTTCTTTCCAAAAACAGTTCCAATAAAAAGCCATGATTAAAATCTGCTACTTTTACCCTCACATGTCACAGCTCCTACAATTAACTTTAGGCAACCATTCCCTCCCCTGCAACATGCAACAGGATAATTAGGATTCTCCTAGTTAATTTACATAATTTAGTTCTGCATTTTCCAGAATTAAATTGCTCCTTGTTGCAGGAATTAAAACTAGAATAGTTATTCAGCCACAGACATCTCTTAGACAAAGCTGACAGAGATACTAACAATAATTTCATGTTTCAAATAGAAGCATACATGATTAATTTGCCTTCTCTACTTCATGCCTCTCAACATTTCCTAGGTATCACCCAGTCTCACCACCAGCCCAACACAAGCACGGAGGTGAGAGACACCAACTGGTATAAATCACTGCTCATGAGGGTAAAATGAGGCAGGCAGCAATTAACAGCACACAAAAACGATTTCATCTAGCCTTACCACCACAGTGGTGTATGTAACTGTGATCACAGAACTGCTGCTCTCAGATGAAAGACTGTTATTGCACAAAAAGCCACCAAGATGAATTAGGAGACCCTTTCCTGAAAAGTAACTTCCAAAACTAGTATTTCAGGGGGATTAGCATGGATGACTTGTCCACACAACTGCACTTCAAAACACTAGTCACAAAAAAATACTTCCCAAAACATTCACTTAATGTTATTGCACGATGCACAAAGCGCTACAGATCAATCACCTTGCGGACTGATCTGTATTTGAATCCCCAGTACAAAGTGCAATGACAGATTTCCTATTTTCAAGTGCACCGTTCTTTTTTTTTATTTCCTCTCTGAGTTGTCTAAGTGGTTAAAAATACAAATGTTTCCATATTAAACAAAAGGCCTAGGAAAGTTAAATAAAACATTTTAAACAGCACTGAATGTGTTTGCCCATTTACTAAAAACTTTCAGTAAGGCTCGTTTTTCTTCGGTTTGTTCTGAAAGTGACAGTTAAACACTGACTTGTAGACAGCTACTGTATTACACTTCTGAGCAGGAAAGATGCTAAGAAATGAAGCTGATTAGAGACAAAAGTTGGGTGCATTTTCCAATGCAAGAGTTTGATAAGATGCCTCAAAAAAATCCCTTTTTCCTTGGGAACTGAGGCACAAGAACTAATGCATTAGAGGTTGTTTTGAGTTCATGTCCGTGTCTGGCCTCTCTCCACTTTCGTTAAGTACTTTTGGTTTGCTGGTTCAGAGACTGATGGGTACACAAATTGCAGCCATCTTTCAGCAGGGGAGGACTGTGTGCAAACTTTGTATCACGTTACATGAGAAAATAAGTTAACAGTCTCATCTTGACTTCTAATGAACATCTGTCTATATCAAACAGCCATGGCCACCTGGAAAAAACTGACAGGTTACTCTTGACAGACCTAGTCCTAAAATAGTTTAGGTATTAAGGGTCAGAGAGGCACTGAGAAAAATAGCATAGGGTGGCAAATGTACAGAAATGTCACCTGAGCAGAGCACTCAAGTCTATTTCAGTATCCTGCCTCTGGCAGCAGCATATATATAGAGAGAGATATTTATATACTTTAAACAGATTAATTTATTGCTCATGAAAGATAGTTCAAACTCTGTGCCATTTCAATCCTTGAACACTTGTTTCAGCAGCAAAAAAGTCTCAAATAAGCCAGCCTTTTTCTGATGTCAAATATTCTACAGATGTGAAAAGTATGTTTTGAAAATAACACACAGCATAAGGCACTATTTTAAGAAGATTAAATTGCTTCTTGTTGTAAATTCCAATGCTATACCTGAAAAGATGAAGAAGCAATTCCTGTATTGATCACTTAGGAGAATTATAATGTGATTTTTCCCAAGACACCAAACAGCTTTCAAAAGGTAAATGACTTCCTGAAATGCCATAAACTGCTTGTTAGTCCATGTAAATTTCATCAGTGCCACAGTATTCTTGAAACAGCTACTTGTGATATAAACATTTAAGGGGAAAAAACACAATACTTTTTACCGGATGGATCAGTATTTCATAGTCCCTCAATGTACAGTTCTCCAACATAAATTCATTCTACTCAAATCTGGACACATGTTCAGCAAAAATTGCTACTTACAACTCGAAACTAATTTACAGAATACGACATGAAGAAAAGAGAAAACTGTATGACAGGCAACTAAAAGACATGGGATTCAAATGCCACAGGAGACAACTGAAAGCCAACTGCACATTACCTGCAGCAGGTACTCACAGAAGCTTGTGTTTTAGGGGTTTGATAGACTGAATCCTTAATCATTTATGAAGCTTCAAAGACTAAAAATAGTACAAATTCATTTGAAACAAAACTGACTTGAAAGTTAACTACCAAGATTCCAAGGCTGGGCAGGGAGATGGTGGCCACTGTAAGAGATTTGCCTTTGAAACATCAAAGGAATAAGCCAATGATAGAATTCTTCAAGAGTACTTCTACTCCCTTTCAGGCTGAAGAAGCTGTCTACTAGAGCTCTCATATATGATATTTTATTCACATGAAAATTTCATAAAAATTTACAAGAGGTTTGAGTCTATTGTAGAAAATACTGATATCCTTGACGCATTTCAAGACTAACTCAAACCAAAAAGATGTTGAAAAAGTGTATTTCTATGACCTGCAATTGGCAAAAATGTCCCTGGTGCTGACAATTAGAAGTATGTTAGCTTAATCCTGCCATAAAATTAGAGAGGAAAAAATGCCAGTCTACACTAAAACATGACAGCACACCATTAAAATTACCAGAACCTAAATGTGCGTATCATACAGTTCCAGACATGGCATTTTTAGCTTCCAGGCATCACGTTCTCAACAACAGAATCCCAATAAACTTTGCACCTATCTCACTGCATTTTCCAGCGTGTAAAACCCTTCATGTATCTGGAAAAACGTTCAGCCAAGAAGGGGCAGGGCATCATCAAGCACATGAAGTCAGTCTTATAGTTCCTATTACCTGAAATAAATGATGCTGCAAGTGAAACACATCCTAAGGTAGTCAACCACCAGTCTCTGCCTACTGGGGCTTCAAGAAGATGCATTAAATGCAGAAACACTTTTTAAGAGGGAGTTTAGAATGGCATTCCCTACACTGGAATTTCTAACTACCATTTGCCTGCAGTGACTGCTTAAAAATTCATCTTAATATGCAAATATCATTGAAGATTTCAGAATTATGCTTATCTACCTGAAGAAGGCTCCTGATTTCCAACACATTTTCCTTAGGTGTGCAAATGTATACTTTCATGTAATGTAACTGTACTGCTGCAGATTAAGACTGAGATGGCCACTACTTTCAGTCACTGAGAAGACTCAGCTTCCAGTGCACCATCTTTAATAAAAAGATTAAATGTCTACAGTAACTTGAAAGATTGTATTTAATAGTATGCTGCATACCTATTAACAGAAAAATTCAGTAGTCTTGCCAATGACTCCTTTAGTAAAATGAATGGCACAAAGGTATTTCATAAAAACCAGCCACCAACACACAAAGCGAAGACCTTCCCTACTGAAGACAGGTTTTACACCATTCAGAAATCGATCATTCATCCTCCAGGGCTGCTCAGTCTAGGAGGACAACAGGATTTTTACACAGGAGATACAAAACTTTGTTGAAATGAGGATCTGCAAGTGAAGACTGAAAACGAGACTATGCTCAAGATAAAGCAAGAGACCCAAAACAGCCACGGTGTCACAGATGTAGTGGTACAGCTGAAACAAGCCTGAAGCTGCCCAGCAATGTCAAAAACCCTTCAGAAAAAAAAAAGAAAATACACTGCTATAACTTTGATATTAGGCAAAGGCACAAGTCCTCAGTAGCCACTCCCAGCATTAGGAGGACCCTTGCTCACCTGGATACAGATTTGTTGACTATTTCACAGGGAGAAATAAGAATAGTCTAAAAGCAATTTTTGCTCCTCACAACACACTTTTACTTTGGAAATGTTAGGAAAATGCACAGAAGGCAAAAATCCAAGAGTAAAGGATCTTTTGGAGTGCTTCCAGATAACCTGTCCTGATGCATAATTTTGTGGAAAGCGCCACAGGGAAAAGCAAAATAAGCTATAAAACACAGCTACTACAAAACCATCTGCGAGAAGCCTAATAGATCTCCATATACTGGCAATATCCTACCCTGCCAAGTTCCTACTTTTCACTGGTCAAATAAATGAAGCAAAGATAGTACTGGCTTGGAGTTCCGCTGATTTGAAGATGGAAAAATACAGAAAACCTAATAGTAAAAACGTTTATGTATTTCTTTACTTTATCTAGTCCTAACAAACTCACAAAATCAGAGCTGTGCAGATTTTTTTTTTTTACCCTCTTAGGAATTAAACACTTCCTAAATAAGCAGTGAAGTTAACAGCTTTGCTGAAAGCAACCCTAAGAAATGTAGCCCAAAGACTGTTTGTGTTAACTTGCAGACAGAACGCCCTTGCAGGCTATGAATCAAACAACTGCAAATGCAGCCCTGAAAGGAGAACTGAGGGCATGTATCTTGTCAAGAAAGGACAGTGACTGGTACCTTTCACAGAGCAATTACAGTGTAAGGAATGACTCAGTACCCTCTCACTGAAACAGGTGTGTGGTCATTCTGTGAATGCTTGGCTAAAGTTGCAACGACATGGGAAATTACAAATTGCACTACTTACCTAGTTTTCAGAGCTGACATTTATTATTTTTTAAAAGCACATTCTCTTTTCAGTTTTCATTTTTACTGCTCTTCATAGGCTTTACAGTAGAGTAACAAACATAAAAGCTGAAAAGGCTTTGCTATTTCCATTGGCCACAGTCCAAAAACATTATCTCTTACTTCAGGCTAAACATTTGTTTCAAGCTTAAAGAAAGTAAAAGCAGCCTGAAGCACATTTCCATGAAATGCTAAACAAATAAACTGTTGCACCTCCGGCACAGAATGAGATGAATCACCCTTGCTTGACTGGAAAGGCATTCAGAAAACTCACCTTGTACAGGCGTAACTACTGTCCCCTTGAAATGAGGATTTATGTGTATGTTCTTCGGTTGCTGAGGTGTCACTGGAGGTGGAGTCATCATGATTCGAGGGGCTTCTATAGGAGGGGGCATATGTAGCCCTGGAGGAGGAGAAGAATGATGCTGATGCTGTAAAGGAAGCAGAGATTGTAACTGTTGCTGCTGCTGCTGTTGTTGTTGTTGTTGCTGCTGTTGTTGCTGCTGGAACAGATTCATAACAGGTTGCTGGTGTGTTGGAATTAACCTCTGTGAATGCGTCTAAAGTCAGACAAAAGAACAAAGTCACCAGTCTTTAAAGTTAAAATATCCTGACATAAATGAACACAAAACCAAGACAACTTTGGCGAATAACTAAGGCAAATTACGAACAGAAAAATAACTTTTCCCTGTATCAGCTGGAACCATTTAGAACCATCAGCAGAAGAAAGCAAAGGAGCAAAGACATTCATCTGAAGAGGAGCAGAGAGCAAGGAAGCACAGAGGGCAGGAAGACACACTCATTTTTAGCAGTGAAACTTTAGCTTCACACAGCAGCGTTCTGCATGTCACTGAAAATTGTCATCAACTGCAATAAGCTGTATGTGAAGACCACTAGAAATCTGAGTCTGAGTATCAAAACAAATCCACTAACTTCTGTCTCATATATAGAAGAGTCTGAGAAAACAGACCTAGCACTAGCAACAAAAGTGAAAATACAAATTAAGCTAGACTCTTCAGATATCAGTGCAGCAAACCTATCTGTACTGCTTGAAGAAAAAACTACTTTAAAGGTACCTTTCAAAGGTACCTTTGCTAGCACAGAAGGAAAGTGCTCAACACTCAAAAGCAAATAGCCAAAATCAATTCTAATAAAAAATTTTTAAAAAATGTTTCTTTTCAGAGACATTCTTCTGCCTCTGAACTCACACCAGGTATCAGTCCTAGTCCAGTAATTTCCAAATGTCCCAAAGAGGCAACCTTTTAGCAACAAAGATGTGACACATTTTTTTCAGCAGCCACATACATAAAGCAAGTACACAGTATGTACAAGAAGATATTGTGACGAGCACAAAAATTTTAATGCATTTTAAATGCTTTAAAATAGCATTTTAAACCAAAATAGCTAGCAAAGACTGCAGCAGAACAGAAAAATAAATTATTCAACCTTCACTTTTTTAAAAGCACAAAATATTCTACTGCAGGGCTCTCAACTGCTGAAATACACACCGACTCCTGCCAGTGACCAGCACCCAGTTACTGTTGTTGGAAAAAATCACCTCTGTTTAACAGAGATGACCTTGTCCTGTAAAGATATACACAGGCTTTGTTCTACAATCTTAGCTTCCAGTATATTTTATGGAAGTGAACAAAAATAAATGTGGGCTACCTCTTGATGATGCACTTGCTGGAGTTGAGAGTTTTTTGGAAGGAAAAAGTAAAGTCTTTTAGACTGTGATACAAAGCACATGATAAAAAGAAAGCAGTAACAAAGCCAAATGTCACCTTAAATCTCAAATAATAATTTATCTAGTAGGGAAGTGATGGTTACCTTCCTAGGGTTTTATTTACCTCCATAGCAGCATGGCTAATAGGCAAACAGACTTTTTTTTTTTAAGAAGCAGGAGAAAAAAAACATTCCTTTGATAATAACCAAGAAATTTTTACAGAATCATAATTTTTAAACTACATTACTATTAATAATGTGGGACTGAACGTGTTTCCTTGTTGCATGCAGAGGACTTCCCATAGGAATTATGTTTTTTTCTTCCATTCTCATGCAAACCAGCAGGTAAGTCTGACTGCGTTGTACGAGTTGAAATACACTTTTCATTTGGAAGCACACACTTCACAATCATCACATTACACAGAGCCCATCCTGCCTAACAAAGAGCAAACCATCCACGTTGGAATATACATTCCACCTTTGCAAAAATTCATGATTCAGAATGCATTTCTCCATAGCTTCCTGAAAGAAATTTCAAAGAACACTAAGGTTTAAAAGGTACCATTGTTGATGGCTGGTTTGGCAGCAGTGCAGGCCTGTGATCCTTCATTCTTCCCCTATCATTATTGTCTCTCCTTTGTTCTCCCATTCCGTGGCACATAATAGAGCCTCCTCTTCGCCCTCCTCTCCTGGAGCCATACCGGCCCTGTTTAAGCTGCCTTTCTCTCTCTTCAAATTCACGTAGTGCTGCTTGGGCTTCTGCAGAAAGCTCTGTGAAGAGGGAAACGGAAAAATATTTTAGTTTTGTATTGAAAAGATGGAAAATACAACGAAAAAATAGTGCTCGAACTATAAAAGAATCCCTGTACTAAGATAGCATTTGCAGGCACTTTGATCTCCTTTAGGTGGCATGTTAACATTTCATTAAAGACATCTTTAGAAGGAAAAAGCACAGATACTTGTGTCTTTTGCACAGGCAAAAACCAGCAGATAAATGAAACAAATATGAACAAAGAGGTTTGGTTGTTGTGGTTTTAAGATGATATTAAGGTTTGCCTTCTGCTGTAAGAAGAGGCTGTGGCTCCTCTCCAAGTTTTATTATCTTAAGCATCTCACTTATCTGGAGAGATGTCAAGCAGGACAATGTAACCAGTAAACCTTACGGTAAAGGATCTGTTGAATGTTCCATATAAACAGATTTTGTCTGCCAGACTCTTCTGCACATCAACCCGTTCCAAGGAAGCACTTTCTGACGGCTGGAGTTTCCAGTATGCAACTACTTACTATTTATTTTATTGTATGTGGTTTAAGATCCAGACATACTTCACAAGTAATCTTTCCACTGAAGAGAGAGCACAAGTTAAAATATGTGCTCAGCTCAAGTCAAGCACATGGCTGCTGATAACACCCCCCCACAAACATCACAGGTAAATACCAGGGAACACACAGTACTCAACAAAGATTGACAAATTTGCATAAAACCTTCGACAATCCTGGCAACATTAAGAGAAAAACTATGCAGTAACAGACCCAGGTAATGAAATTACTTGGAAATACAGAGAAAGTCTACAACAGACTTCAGGAAACACACCATGACAGTATGAGCAGTGCCACTCACCAGGTTTGAATCACCTAAACAGGATAATAAACTAACTCAAACATGCAGCTGAGACTTTTGCCATTTGCCAATCAGATCACTTATTGCTTCTAATACTGACTTCTCCCTCTGACAAAATTAAACTACTCTACAAGAAACACTCCTGACAAATAAAAACATACTTTGAATTAATGTAATATATACTTGGTACTACTACACACAGTGGCTATAATAGCTGAATATCAGCATAAACATAATTTGTATCTGGCAGATGAGACACTAGTGCTACATTTCCACACCACTAGATACCCTTCACCAAGAATATATAACTAAAGCAATTAGAAAACTCTTACAATTTCTTGTGAGTCTAAAACCCAAAGCTACTTAAACATCTTCATAAGTAATCCCCATTAGTCTTTGAAGTTGAGGATTGACAGAAGGGCAGAAAAGGGTGAGTGCTGTGCATTCCCACTGCGGCAGTTGTTCTTACTTGGCTACAAAAACTACCTGCACGACTGAGCTGCAAAGACTGTAAATTTGCATGCCCCAGTTTTCAGAAGTAGTCAGTATCTCCACAAAGCTGTACCTTTTTAAAAGAAAAGTTCAGAGCTTGCTGATGGCCTGTAAGAACACAGCAAACAAGACTTCTAAAAGCCCAGGATCTGTCAGAGAGTTTCTTATTTCATTTTTGCATATTGACGAAGAGTAAAGCTTCTCTATGTGCTTTCCTCTACCCTCTGACACCACAATTAAATGGTATAAAGCCTTAGCAGATACTCTTATGAAATGCTACCTTTGCCCTCGAGGCACATGCCTGGAGACATCAGCAGAGCCCAAGACAATCAGGCTTAATCAGGAAAATCTCACAGCATGCTTTAGAAAGGGGCAAGGAACCACAGTCCCTCAAGTCTTAGTATGGTATTATACGTGCACACTACGGATTTCTGAGGAAAATTAAGACAAGTGTACTCTTGTCCAAAGCAATCAAAAGCAATACATGCAACTGAAACAACCATCTCAGCCATTCCGGGCTGTCAGGGATAAAAATGTGGGTTTGGTGGGAAAAACAGAGCTCTTATTTCAAGCATCCTTCATTTTCACACCTGCAGGAAGTCCTGTTTCTTCAGAGGCCTACAAGTGTAGGGTAAACGTGGGCTTTGACTTGGTCTGCCGAAAAGATGGATCACTAGTTCCTAAATACTGATGGGGAAAAATAGTATCACTACGTTGCAAAGGAATAACTCTCCTCCCTTTAACCAGAGAGGATCCAAATCCTGCAGGGCATCCTGCTAGTCAGACAGTTGTTGGGTTGTTTTATTTCCCCAGGAACAGGACAGGCATCTCTGCCACCTGTCACACTACAATCCTGAACTCAGGAAGGCTGTAGTCTGGAAAACAAAGTTTGGTCATTTCAACAAGTACCTACCACCAATAGTCATGCAAGATTTTAAGAAGCAACTTTGTATTAAGCAGATTAGCAGCCACATGTGAGGAAAGCAATTTTTAATGAACCTGTAAATAGAGCTAGGCTTCCTAAAAGGAATGTCCAAGTCTCAGCCGCTTGAGCACATATTGAAGGACACTGAATAGAAACAACTTTAGAAAAAAGAATGGGCTGCTCCAAACAAAATTACTTCATAGCGCTGTGCTGACTGAACTTGGGAAAGAGGTGACAGCACCCATGCAAAAATCTTTCATGGGCAGGTACTCTTCACTCTTTTTGAAATGAATAAATCATTTTCTTCCTCACTTTGCACATTTCTTAAAGGTCATGTCCTTAAAGGTACAGTGCACATGTCCAGTTTTTCAGTGAGAAAGTGAAAAAATATCCCAACCCAAACAAAAACCCTCAGGAATTTGCTGCGGCAAGCATCATTACATTCATACCACATCAATGACACAGAAGTACAATATAACCATCTGATTTTTTAAAAAAAGAGATTACATCAACATCAAGCATACTTCCCCCACAACATGCCATTAAGTCAACAGTGTCCTACCTGTCCTAATTTCATTTAGACACAAAAATGCTGGTTCAGAACCACAGAGACTGCAGAAGTCAACTCATGCCGTGAACACCTCAAATGCTGTATATAGCTATTTAACTTTTTTCTCATCATCCAGATCTGCAAAATTATTACACTCCGTGCTTCTGCAACAGGACAAGTGAAACCATCCATTTAATTTCCTAGTCCTGCCTGAAATTTCAGCCACTAGTCATCAGAGTGAACATAAGCCAACTAAGCAGGGCATAACAAAAAGTACTGCCACGTCCAATTAACCTTTGTTAGCACTTTGCAAGTGGCTCTGAATAAGTGTAAGGGTTTGATTTGATTTTTCTTAAATTAGATACAGAGGGAATACTTTAGTTTGGTGATACCAAAGACATTTTTTCCTCTTCGCGTTCCTTAACAGGTAACTAAATCCAGAGAATAATGGCAATTTCCACTCTGGGAGGACTTCAACTACATGCACCGAAAGAAGTTACATATTTCTTATCACAGATGACAAACTTGGTATCACTAGAAATCAACTGCATGGCTGTCCTACAATACCTCTCCTTTGGACTTTGAAAAAACACTATTTACATTACCTTGGCTACAGAAATGTTTAGGAAATAGCTACATTCATGAGAACACTTTATATTTTTACATCTTTTCTACACACAGTCTCATCTTGACTGTACAGTTCTCACACACAGTTAATGCAGTGAATCAGCAATTATTTTTCTAGTGTCTCTAAGTGTCAAGATTAATTTCACTATCGCTGGTAATAAAATGGTTTCAAATGACATCTTTAATCAGTAAGTAAGAATGCACTCCTCCAATAGAGACAAGCTGTCACAAAAGGTCACCAAAATGTGACAGGATGGAAATTACGTTTGTAACTTCAACTGAAATGTTAATTCCTCTTTAAGTGTTTTCTGAACTATGTTCATATTTTAGAGTAAGGAGACATAGGTCTGCAATGAAATTTCATTTTTAGGCTACAGCATCTGTAAAAATTTGCTCTATAATCTCAAAAGGAAGTAGATATTTATATGCAAACAAGAATTTTTTGCAGTTTAACTTTCTACCACATTGTCAATCATCTGGTCTCTATCAACAAATTAACAAGAAAAACTAGTATGAATAGAAAACATTTCACAACAGCGAGATTGTATTTTTGCCAAATATTAGTTTCAAGAAACCCTCTTTATATAATCATCCACCTTTGCTTCATCTCTTCCTTTTATCTCAGACCTACACCACAAATCACTTAAGAGTGCATTTAAGAATAAATCTAATTCAAATCACTGTTCTTTAACCTGCAGCTGAGTTTGACTATTTTCTCCTCATTGGCTGGTCTTGTTTTTATACTAAACTAAAGAATAAATCCACAATACACAAAAGCGCATGCAATTGTCATTTATCTTGCATATATGTAAAGAATTTAGTTGTTCTAGTACACTCTCGTCTTTAAAATGTTATGCTCTGTAAATACACCAGCACCTTTTGTATAAATAGGATATGGTCTGCATGCGGTATGCAAACATATGGCCTTATGGTTGTAAACACATTTGGAGCACACCTCAGCTAAAATACCCCTTGCCAACATAGACCACTCTGTGCCTCTAGAGGGTTCCCTTCAGTCTTATTCTAATCAAAATCAATTCCTGATTGTTAAAATAATGCTGAATAAGGGCCCTAATGCATTATTTGCCTGAGATTGCAAGCAAAAGCAGCTATTTGCTAAACATGACAAACAGAAGAGACATACCACTCACAGCATGACAAGGCCTACATGAATGCCTCTGTGAAGGTCTAGTTTAATCTCTGAAGCTGATTCCTTGCTGCTCATGAACAAGTCATCCTCTTAGCTACAACATCTCTCTTACAGAATTAAGGCTTCTCAATTTTTTGTAGGCATAGTAAAAGTCCAAATTCCTTGCATTCAGATTAAAGAATTAGTAGGTTATACAATTCAAGAGCAAAAATGCTTAGAACTAGCATCCTTTGCAAAGCAAGCCTTTTAAGGTAAGAGGGAAATTTCATCAGGACAAGTTCTGGTAACCTTTTATCTGCTCTGGGAACATAATTCCAAAATGCCTGTTGTCCAAAGCCACTGACTCATCTGTAAAGAAAGCAGAAGCATTCAGCTTCCAAGCTCAGGCTGCATGGCAAGATCCTGTGTGCAGAACCCATCCCTACAGTCTGGCAAAACTTGAAGTATCATAACATACATACATATATTCTCCCAGAGGTATGTGACAATTAGCCAAGAGTATCTGACAATTTGCCTTCACTACTAGTTCACCTCTCTTGTGTTATCTTGATTCAGCTCAAAAGATGATGCTTTTTCCCATAGTTTGAATGGATATTTTGGTTCAGTAGCAAAACTATTAGAATTGTACACCTTTCTGGAAGTAAAACTTAATTTCTGCCCATCTCTCTAATACCATCATTTTAACTTGACTTATTTATTATAATTATTATTGCCACCACTGTCAGGCCAACATGAAGAAGTTGGTTATCCCCAGTGGGACACGTAAAACATCAGTTTGATATACCTGAGTACACAGGGTACATGAGAGGTCTTGAAGTTAACTCCCAAAGCCATAAACCAATGTGATTTTATTTACAGACTAAAACAGAGCAACCGCAAGAAAGCTCCTAATCTACCGATTCTTCTGAACTAGCAGTGGCAAATTCATTAGATACATCGAGCAGTGTACCTAGAAACAAACACACCCATGTTTTGTTACTCAAATACAAAGAAATTATATTGTTTTAGACACTGCCTAAACAACTAAGGGGGTTTAAGAGATCCAGGTTGTTTCATGTTAGAAAAGCTAAATCCAGAAAAAAGTGCTTTCCATGTTTTTTAACACACTCCTCAACAAGTTACATTTTCTCTAGGCCAATACAACAGTAGGAACACAACAAGTTCAGAGTACGCTTATATTCCTAGGGGAAAACAGCAAACATGTAGGTATTTTACAGCAGAACACAAGGAACAAGATTTATCAGCTGAAAATTGTTCAAAGAAATTCCTTAAAATGTATTCCAGCACAAAACGTACTGAAAGCACGGATCAGAGAGCTGCTGCTTGAATACCAGAAAGCTTTTGAAGACATCACAGAACTCCCAACAAACAAATATAATGATGACTTTCAAAACATGATATGCTTAAACATTATTCCAAATCAGACAGACACCACATATACTACAAGAGACTGACATGACTTTGGACAACTTGGATATAGGCCAGTCTAAGTCAGAAAGTGACTTACATATTTTGCCATTAAGTCTGGGCAAGCCTGTCTTTTACTTTCATTCATTACAGCTCTGCAAAACAGTCTACTGTCACAAAACCTCACCCAAAGTTTCTGGAATGTTTCTCCTTTCTCTTGTCACATCTGAGAGCCTGATTATCGTTCCTTCTTTCCGTTCAGTTTTGAAACGTAATCGTCCAGACTCTTCATCATCCTCCTCCTCTTCATCAGATTCTTCTTTTGTTTCTTCTTGGAGTTCCAGAGATCCAATAGCTGCCTAAATCACAAAACAGAGGAAATGCAACATGAAAATCTATTTTCTTGCTAACACTGTCAAAAGGCAAAGCTTTCTTTAAAGGCCCCTTTGTACAAATTTGAAGTGCCGAGGCCAGAACAACAGGCCCTAAGCCAGAGCTGACCTCTACATGAACCTTCCAACCTAATGTTATATTTAGCCATGCATCTGCTTATTAGCCAAAATTCTGCATAATCCTTAGCAAAATACCTAAGACCACACCTGTGTAAACATGTATTCTTGTTAGTAAGATATACAGGTGTTCGCTTGTTAGGAAAGATTAGTATCTGTTCATTAATGAGACCTGAATATATCTATCTTTCTGTATTTAGGGACTGGTCAAGGCCATGGAAGAAGATAGCTGACTTGGTTCAAAATTGATGATTCAAACTGACTGATTTTCCTCTGAACTCCTGGCCAGGCTTTGGGTGAAAACCAAGGACAGAAGAAAGCCAGATATCTTCCACACTAAATAAGTAATATGAGCTTGTTTGTTTAACAATATAAAAGCTGAACTCTTAGACAGTAAAGGCTGAGACCTCACCAACAAGAGGACACACTACATAGGACTTCCCAGTCAACAGGAGGGGTTCTCTGACCCTTCACTGTGATGGGGGCTCCCCAGCTGACATGCAGGTCTGGATGATGGCAACGTATTAATGGGGTAATTGCTGATGGATCTTTCTTAATCAATATAGACACAGTTGGAATGATTAGGTGCATTGCTCAGCCTATCCTTTAATAATTTTTTGTTTTGTAATTCTTTGCTGTTTTGTACTACAGTAAATTCATACGCTTGTTCTTTGAAGGTGTTTGTATATTTTGTGCTGACCCTCATCACCTGGCGAAACAGCATTATACACTGTACTCATGTATAATTCACTGAATATTTAAGAGCTTCCTGGATTTTTTTTTAAAATATATGAACTATATAATACATCAGAAAGTAAAATCTATTTAGAAAACACATTTTGCTGCAACATTTAAGGGAATATTGAAACCCCAGTTAGAACCACCATCTGATCAGTAGCTGCTTCTTCACACAGAGCAACATTTTAGCACTGAATTGACTAAGATGCAAACCTGGGATACAGCCAGTTTTAAGTAATACAAACAGTAAATCATCAGGGTTTGGGTTTTTTCTTCATTTTTTTAACAACCATCAGTAGCATGTTGTGGAAAAAAACCAAAAGGCCAGATAACCATGCATCTCAATCTGATTCCTCTAGGTATGCATACTTTCTCTTACTTTTTCCTATTCCCTGAATACTACTTAGTTTAAATTCAGCAGTTGATGAAAAGAATGGAGAACAGTATTGGATAAAATTTGAAAATACTAAATACTAAATTTATATTCTGGAATGCTACTGCTTTGACGTCATTTACTTTCCAGTTTTCTCTACAGCAGAGAACACTTACTTAGACAGAACAATGTCCCAAACGAAAATGGATTCCCTTCCTTCAAATTAATAGGGGAAAAAAATTAATTTTCCTGTATTGGCCTCATATGTTCAGAATGTTACACAAGTTATATGTGATGTCTGGAGTTAGAAGCGTTCTAATACCATATGATTTTCCATACAATTTTTTGGTTACTCTGTATTTAGTTCTTTTTTGTACAAGCCCACTTACTCATTTCTTAGAGCCTGCACATGAGTTTAATTCTATGCAAAGCTACTACATACATCATAACTTTTATGCTGGTTAAGAAGAGTCCCAAAATGAGCAAAATCTAACATGCAAAAATGGTTTAAACTTCTCATTAAGATCAGTGCAAAAA
This sequence comes from Grallaria varia, assembly GCA_013396735.1. NCBI lineage: Eukaryota > Metazoa > Chordata > Aves > Passeriformes > Formicariidae > Grallaria > Grallaria varia. The sequence continues at coordinate 524,388 of VWZG01002280.1, forward strand.
TTCATATGAAAAACGCACAGCAAGTGTGCCAGTCAGGTGGACAATCACAAATAAAGATTTAATGGCATTACTTTTGTAAGAGATTGCAAATTTCCTTATCCAGGAGCCCAACTTCATCCATAACCAAAAAGAAAGATCAGAAATAGGATAATCTGGCAAAACACTTTCTGCTTTAAAAAACAGCAGACCTTACAAACTCAAGCTCAAAGCTACTACAACTCTGGTCTGGTGAATAAACAACCTGTGTACTTAGTTCCTGGGCTTTAATGGGCTCCTGATCCCAAGTTATTTTCATTTTATCATTCCCTTATCTCCGAAGGATTTTTATCCATTCCAGGCAAACATTCAAGCACCACATTTCCTGACCTCAGAAAAATGCTTTAAGATATAGCTAAAAGAACAGCCAAAGTTTACAAAAGGCTTTAAGGTTTACACTTTCTAAATGTATTTATTTTGATGTACCAACTTTATATATTAAAAAAGCAGTTAGACAGGATAGCAAGCAAAAGGAAAAAAAGAAAAAATAAGAAACCACTCTTCTAGACAAAGAAAACCAAACCCCAAAAGCAAACCCAAATTGAACACAACTAGTCTGATTAACATATCCGTGTATAATTAAAACACCACTGAGGACAGGCAGTTGAGACTCGTGGAACAGAGGAGGGATGTTAGCAAGGAAAGAGATGCTAAGGTGGTTTAATAAAAACAAACAAGAGGGAAAGACAGGGTTAGCATTTTACTTTCAAAAGAGGGACTCCCAGAAGGAGTAGTAATATCTCTATTAAATCTGTTTTTAAATATCATAAACCCCATAATTTTACTGTCTCAGTACTCGCTTTTAGAAGCTTTCCCTTCAGGATCAGGATTTGGAAATCTGAACTGGAGCAGCTGTTTTGCAAGACATTGATTTCACTACACTAAGCCTCCTGCTTTACTTCAGAGCACAAACTCCAGACACATCTACTCTCTATGTCCATGTCCCTTAAAAAGCTACACTGGAATTCCATTTTTTATTTATCAAAGACTGATCTCAGTCATGTAATCTCATCTCTGAGTGCAAAACTTACTTGTGCAAGGCTCTATGAGTAGCTCAGACTTCAGAATCAGGACTAGAAAGGTTAATGCAGTCTGCATCATCCTGAAAAGTTCTGCCATGTTTTAATGTAAAACTATAGAAAATACCTGTGGAAACTGCTGCCTTTTGTCAATTATTCATTATAGGGGAAAAAAAAAAATCCATTCTAAAAAGAAAACAACATGAGTTGTAACAGAACACGAGACAACTACTTACCTCTACAACAATAAAAAACATTTCTCAAACTTTTCTAGACTAGCACAATACTATTCTTAGCCACTTATACCAATTCTGTGGTCTTCTGGGTCTGACTCACTTTATTCATCAGCATAATGCTCATGCCACCTATTAACAAACAACAGCTGTACAAGCATTAAATGTCAAAGACAAAAACAAATTTAAAAAAAAATCAAAGGAGTGGATGAAAAAGAAGGCACCAAGGAAAGGCAGTGCTGGGGAATGCTAACTGACCCATGTCCAAGTCTGATTACAGGTATTATTGAGGGATTCCCACTAGTTGCAATGGAGACACAAATGTGTCTGACAGCCAACCATATGTTCTCTCCATACAGCTCCAGGAAAGGTTAGCTGAACTGTGTAGGAGCACAAACCCTTCCCCCGCAATTTGTTCAACAGTTGTAGCATGTAAGACTTCTAGATGATCTTTTCTCAATTTCCAGCCAAACAGGATGAGCTGTTTTGCCAAGATTACAGTATATGAATGGATCCTATGTTTCAGAAAGACACAGAATTAAGACATACTAGTACTTACAGGAATTACTTTTAGTACTTGCTAATCGTGAATATCTCTGCATATACATATGCATGAATGGCCACTTGAGGTCACTTGACTGGACTCACCAGCCAAGGCTTCTCAGCAGCCCTCCTCAAAGGCAGCTTTACATTTCCCATTTTGACACCTTGCACAAAGCTACCAAAGAGCTTTGCTGACTCTTACAAAGAATGACCTTTCTTCTACCACAAGGTCAGAAGTTCCTGCCATCCTCATTAAAAAATTACGACATAAATCCCAGCCCCTGACCAGAACTCCTCCCACTGGGTTATGATCTGCTGTGGAGGAGTGAGTGCTCCTGTCCCAGACAGCTCAGCAGGGACCTGCAGGAGTGGTAACACACACAGCCCATGGAAAGCAACAGAAAACACTGGTCAGCCAGATCCTCCCAAACATGGGACTGCCAAGTGTTCTGGAGAGCTTTGTGACAAGATTGGTAAAACGTGCAAAATAGGTAAATGTTGTAAAGGCTAAACCAGAAACATTACAAAGGTGAAACAAAGAACTTTTATTAACTAGTCAGAAAATAGGCAGTGGTGGTATGTTCTAGAGGCAAACACTGAACCAGCAGCAATTGCTCAATCCTAAGGGATCAAGAAATAGAGGGCAGATAAGGGGATGTTACACCTATTCCACGGGAACCTCAACTCTACAGATGAAAAATGGGACTAAAATAAAAAACCTTAAGTGCCTTTAAATATGTTTAAAAATTGGCTGCTTTGATTTGCACTCTTTTCATCATTTTCCTCCAGGTTGACAAGCAGTGCCTTCAAACCTGAACAACAGAACTAAAATGTAGAAGTTTTGGCTAAATGCAGATGGAACAATTCAGACAGATGCATTGGCCTTTTTTTCCAATCCTGCATTCTGTCAAAAGTAGTATGTAGGACATTTTCATGAAATGTTTTCTACATTTCTTATGAGCATAACCCAAGACATGGTTTAAATTATACAATGATAAATCCCCTATCATACACTTCACAGATTAGTTCCACTATAAAACAAAGAAATTATGAATTCTAATTTCAGGAGGTTTTATTTTTATTAAATTTTCACATTCACATTTCACAGAAGTAATTAGTGATATTTTTCCGCTAAAAATATTTAGGACATGATGTCTCATGTGACTGTTCTACCACACCTATTTGCTGTTTAAACTTCTGGGTATTGACTGGTTTTGCTTTGTACCTCTAGAAGGCTAAAATATTTTCTGAACCACTACTACATTTTTCAAGGAAGCTCCACAGAAAATGTTACTTATTTAAATTCCAAGTTCTAAGCACTGTTTCAAGCACAAGCTTTACCTGCCTTTTCCTCACACCTCCCACCTGAGTCCCACTCCTAACAGGTGTGTCGCTTCCCTTTTTCACTTGTTTCCTCCCATCATGTTCCAATTCCCCATCCAGTCAGCTTTTCTCTCGGTTTACAGAAGTTTTTCATGCAATATAATAGGAGGCTTTATTTGGTTTTAATGTGGAAACTGCTTAAAACACACCACCACCAAACACTCTGTCAGCTCGCTCTCAGTTGTTCACATGCCAAATTTCAATCAAGAGATAATAATGCTATTTCTTTGCATCCATTACAGATGCATTCTTGTGTTGCATTTTCTACAGGAGAATGCCAACATTTGTTTACCAGCAGTGAATGTTGAGATTTAACGAAGAGTGCTGTTATGTAACATTCAAAAAAAGAACAACACTCTTCAGAGCTGGAGGTGGCATCTAACCTTGCAATAAACAGAAGTGGATACTCCACAAGGGTTCTCTCTCTCTCTGTGGTATTTTCGTTTAGAGAGTGCAATTGTGAGCTACTGCCAAATGTCAATAAGGTAAACATCAAATAATAACAGAATAAAAAGATGGTATTATTTTGGGAAGAAAAACCTGTGGCAATCTCCAAAGCATTACAATAATGCCAGAACATAGAGTAACCAAATAAAGACATGGCCAAAACAGTCACAATGTATTATGAAGAAATTCCGTAAAAGCTCTATTTAAAAAACTGCATTAATGATACCTTTTTAACTAAAGGAATTTAATTCTGAATTGGATGAATTTAGACAACATCATTATTACATAATTCTCACTAGTTCGTACTCTAAAAATGAAACTGTACTTTTTTAAGGCAGTAAGTCTGACAGTAAATCCCAGCTATGTACTTAATTTTACATGATGCGCATTGTGCCCATTATGTCATGGCTGCAGGAAGCACAAATGCATCAGTTCACTTCCAAAATATCATACAGAAAGTGTATGAAAGTGTAAATGAACAAAAAGTGTTTAGGTATTTCACAGTTCTTTTGAAGGGTAAACTTAGCACTTAGGAAGTAGGAAATAACTACACTAAGGTTTATTTGGTGAAACATGTCATGCTTGCAACAGTGGAGACTGAAAGATGCAGGTGGCCCCTTTCAATGCAGATCTTTACCTACCAAAGAATGTCTTACTGAAATACAACTAGAGCACCACAGCACATCCACTTGTTAGCATTTCATACAGTAACACTGCTGTGTCTTTGAGGAATTAATTTCCTGATGAGTTAAAGCTCCGAAGAGGAAAAACACTCTGACTACACTTCTCAGCAGGTAATCCATTCAATCCTATTTAATTAAGAACTGGAATAAAAGTAATATTAAAGCAGATTCCTGGTGGGGAAGGAAAAAAAAAAATCCCCCATCAAAAACTTGCTGCAAATTAAAAACAGTTATGATACCACTGTTCTGGGCTATAATCAGTGAACACGTACTTAGCAGTCTTTGGGATAAGCTTTCTTCTTGCAAATGAAAGAACTCATTGTTTTTCTTAAGAGAAGTGAGATAGACTTCACAGGAACCTGAGTGCCAACACAACTTCTTTCAAAGCAACAATCTGACCTTTGCCCTTCTAAAATACTGACTTTTCCATGTTCACACTCCTCCTCAAAGGGGGATACTCAAGAACTGTATTTACACTCCAAACAGCGCAAATGATCCACCTGGAAAGTGAGGTACCACAGTTACTGTCCTCCTACCCAAATGGGCCCCTGAAGTTACTAACGTAGAAGCCAACAATAAATACACACATTTTAGCCTCTTCCTTATGATTTTCTTTCTAAGGAGGGAGAGAGAATCTGATGTATCTGACAATATAAATTCATCTTATGCAAAGAGTAATATCACCAATAATTCAACACTGGCAACGTGTATCAGTTCTTATCCAGTAACAGGTACAACTCTACAAAATCAAACTCAAAAAGAACTAGTAAGGTTTCCATTAAATTCACAACATACCTCTTCTGACTCATTTGCCATTGTCTGGGATTCTTCCAGCTCATCACCTGTATATTCTTCTTGTTCTTCCATTGCTTGCTCATTATATGATTGCATGTAATCTTCATCCTAAAGCAACAACACATGAAGGTGAAAAGACAAAGACCAACTGTACAGAATTACAAACCTGTGAAGAACAGGGGATCTGGCTGCATTGTTACAGCTTCCAGACTGGAAGAGAAGTATTGTCTCTATCAGAACTGTCAATTTTAAGTGATCTAACATACATATAGCATAACTAGCAGGGCTTTTAACTAGCCAGCAATTTCAACAATATCAAAATCAAACCAGCTTTCATTCATATCCTAATGTCATAATAAAGATCCCATCTAATACAGAAGAAGTTGGGACCCAGTATATCTACATCACCTGATTACAAACTCATGAAGCAACCACTGCAGTACTTTCTTACCAAAGGAAATGTGCATCTATAGCACATACACATTAACATCAGATTTTACCACATCAAAATACAAACATTCTTAGAACATTCTGCAAGTGCTTTCATATGAGGGAGTTCAATTCTGTAAAATTATGAACATAAAAGAGCAAAATCTTTCTTAAGTAAGTTTGCTTGTATTTTAAAACACCTTACCGATTGCATATAGCTTTAATTAAGATTAAATCACTTCACTAGCAATTAAAGCCAGTGCATGTTCTCTAATACACTGCTTGAATTGTATTGAATTATGCAGGTGACATTTTCTGAACTAACCTCCAATCTCTTTATTCAGGTTTAGACAGTTCTCAGTTACAAAAAGGATGAACGAGCAGGACATCAATCACTTTGGGATATTAGCACCTTAAAGATGTCTTTAGCAGGTCAATAATCTTTTCACCTTCGAAGGACTTTATCAGATCTTGTCTAAAGCCTGGATAAAAGCTTTTGCATTAAGTACTTCTAACAATTGGCAATGTATCTCCACCACACAAAGCTGTTTTCTTCCTTAAGGATACAATCCTCAAGGTCATGATTCTCAACTGCCTTCCCGCATGACAAAGGAGCATTACCTACCGCCAAACAAGCTGTCAACACAAACTTTGTCACAGCCCAGATAAAGAAACTGGCAGACAGTGATAATAGGTCTAATTTCCCCTCCTCCCTAGGGAGGTAAACAGATTTTAAATCAGTCTAAAACCTTATGCACGCAAAGCAATGCTATCTTTGAAGATACAATAGCAAGAAACTCACTGGAAATTCATCGAGGGGTTCATTGATTTCAAGGTCTAGCACTTCATCATCTTCTCCAGGCTCTTCCCCATATTCTATCTGGTCTTCCGTCAGTTCAGGATCATTGCCTTCATAATGTCCTTCCTCTGCATACGCTGATGCATATTCTTCAGGTGCTTCAGATTTGTCATAACCAATTTCATCTTCCCCTTGGTCATATTCAGACTCATGTTCTAGTGACGGATCATTGATGGACTCGTATGATGTCAGCATGCCAGATGTGGCATTGAGGCTCACTGTGACACCTGGAGAGCTGTGAGACAGTGGGGAAAATTCAGAGGCTGAAATGTAACAGTCAACTACTCACAAAGATTTAGCAAAACAAAGCCAACCAACATAAATTCTCTACACTGGTGGACAGAATTATACCCCATACACTATTTGACTCCATGCCACATTCTCATAATGCATACTGTATGGCAGCTTATCACCAGCTGCAGGCTATTTGACCAGGGGAATCAAAGGAACCAGATGGTCTAGCAGGTCAAACTGGCAAAAGTCCTGTTTGGTAACCAAAGCAGACCAGATTCAGTTTTAATTCCAAGACTAACAAAAAAAATACATCTGTTTTCCAATCTTTCAGAATACTCCAGTAAAATATTTTTTTACTTACTTTATTAATATAGTTCATTCTTGATAATCTTGAATTCACACTTACATTTTTATGACATCTAATGTTCTACTTAAAATAATATAAAATAGTCAATAACTGTATTTTAAATGCCTAAGACAGTATTAACTAAGCATTGGCACACACACTGAAAAAAACAATCAATACAAAAACTGACAAGTTTATAATCTGCAGGCAAAGCAAAGCTCAGAATTTACTGTTTACAACAGCTAGTGCCATCAGTCCACAGAAAAGCAACTAATAACTGCAGACTAGTTAGGAAAGTGGAGGGGGGAACTCTTCTTGATTTGAGGGCTCTGGGTATAAGGAAAACAAAGACATTTTTATATATTTCATTTTTTTGAAGTTACAGTCCTATTATTCACCACTTTCGTATGTTGAGGGGAACAAGATCCAGGCAGCTCTGAGCTATTTTCATCTCTAAGACAGAAGAGTTAATACAAAAATGAAGACATTATGCAGGATTATCATTATCCTCCCAACTACAGAAGCATGAGGTTGACTGAAAATAGAAGGAGAAGGGAAAGGCTCTCATTCTGTGGCAATAAAACTGCTAAAAATACAAAACTTGTCTATAGAAACCTGCTTCCACTGAGCAATATTCTTATTGCTCATGTGGTCATATAGCCTGGGCTGCTGCCCAGAGGTCTCAAGGACAATACAGAGTGAAGGAACAGCAAGGACCAACTGGACCCACTTTGAAGGCAATAGTCAACCCTCATTCTTGCAGGCAGGAAAAGAACAGCCAATGGAGACATTGATGGTTAGAGAATTTTATCACACCATTAGTCTAAGAGAGGGACAGGACTCCTTATCCTAATTATGGCTGAAGATAGGACATCTCACAGATATATATCTCTTTATCTATGTATGTTATACATATATTCATATACCATCAGCTGGCATGCCCTGCACAGCATGCAATGAGTAAGGGAAAGCTGGAAAAACATCGGCCATTAAAAGCAGCAGTGTTTTTGCATCACTTTGGCATCACAAGCATCTTCCCTCCTGCTTCAGTCCAGCCTGAGAAGTAAAAATGACAAGACACTCATTTTGAGTTGTAATGCCTGTAATTCAGCTGTGGAGCTGTATCACCACAGAGTATTCACAGGGCAGGATCCTCAGTGAACTCCCACGGAAGTGCTTGCTCCAGCATATAAACTCTGCTCAAAATTTTCTGCTGTGTAATTCACACAAATAGTTAAGCCACAACTAAAGCCTTGCAAAGTGTGCAATTCCTCTCCTCAGGGATTTGGGAGGTAAGACATTTTTTGAAAGAAAGATGGTAGAAAAGGACTTCACAGGAGAAGGAAGCTTACAATACTGAGGCTGCAAAGAACAAAGGTCTCTATGTTCTTATAATTAATTCTATATGCACAGGACATGACACAGTTTCTTCTTATAAGCTTTTTATAGATTTGTGTTAAATTTTTGAGATTGAAATAACCAAAAAATAATGTTACTGATAAGCTAACAATGCTACTGAGTACATTATATATTATATGTATATCACTAAGTAACCAGTTAAGTAAAAACCAAAAGCATTTTATGTAGCAGTAACTTTAGTAGTTATCAGTTATCACTAATAGTAATTAATAGCTTTGGATTATCCAAAACAAGATTTAGGAAAGAAATACCGAAATTCTTGTTCCTCTTCATTGTCACTTTGCAGAAGATCATCATTCAGCTCTTCATCTGACAAGTCCGACTGATTCTAGGTTTCAGAAAAAATCAATCATGAACATAAAAGATACAAACTTAACTAACTAGGTACTAAAATTTCTGAACACTAAGTATTTTTTAAGAACATATCCCAGACAAAGACCGTACCTTCTAGGAAATTACCTAATTTAATGACAAAAAATACACAAGACAACAAAACTCAGAATACATCTTTGACAGTCTTATGCAAGTGTGAGTTCTGTAAATTTCCATATCTATCAATATTGTTCCCTGATCCATTCTCAAATACAGCCAAAGATGACAACTCACTTAAGAAAGACCAGGAAGGAAGAAAGGTTAGCTCTGGTTCATGGCCTTGTGCCCTTGATGCATTAGGCAATCCAAGAAAATGCATGAAGTTACTGAAATTTCTTGAGACCAGACATACAGACTCGAGAAAAGGATGTAACTACGTGAAGAAAACTGAAAAATCATGACTACTTTGTAAGTGAAGAAAAATAATTGAAAAAAATATTGTGTCTTTTCTAAACCCCTACTAATTTATCTGTCAAATTAAACAACTTTCAGTTGTTTCATTTTTTCCTTAATAATTAACCACTAGAAAGAGATACCTGCAGATTTGCTAAGCAACATTTCTAACCCTTTAAGTAAGAGGCAGAAAGGTTATACAAAGGCAGGTTTATCTAGAGATTAAGTAGAAGACAGTTTACTCTAAATAGATCAAGGAAACTTTCTGAGAAATCTATTATTACCCCACCATATGAGTCTATACCTACAGATACTGCCCTGTAACATGGCAAACTGAGAAGAATAATAGAAAAGGCACAAGAAAAAAAAAACTTTGGAGAATCTAGTATTGGTAAGTATTCACACAGCCAATTTTATATTTTTAAGATAAGCAAGCTGCTTTATCAATTTACATTCTAACTACAAAGATACTGACAACATTAACTGCTTATGTTTTTGATAACTGCATAACACATGTCTGCAATCCCCATACTCCTGGCATTTTATTGTCTTTTTTCAAACCAGTACATGAGACTAAGGAACTTCCTATCTTCAATAGAGGATACTTACAGAATCATTTCAAGAATCTTATTTGCAACATACAGAGCGTGGTTATAAAAAACTACATCAAATAAAACTCAATTCTTAATACATCTGGGTTTCCCAGCAAACCTATTCATCTCCAACTAAAACTTTACAGACTACTTTCTAAATGAGCTCATTTAGCAGATAAAACAGAAAGAGGTGACTACCCAGTTTGATTTCTCAAACAGGAACCCTCTCTTCTCCTGCAGATACCTGACAAATCCAAATATACACTTAGTTCTTTTCACAGAGCTCAATTTTGGAAATAGGTATGAGCATGAGGTGTCTACAGCAGACGTGTTGAGAACTTGTTTACGTTCTCCAGTTCTAGCTGCTCCCATGTTTACTCTCTCACTGTGAAAGGAGAAATCCTCCACCTACTCGTCAGACAATGCAATAGCAGACTATGCACACTGTGATCTTTAACAGACATCACTGATAGCTTTTTTATTTACTCTCTGGTAAATACTGATGCTATTTTGACAAGTAATTTTTAATAGCCAGGGAACTGGCACTTGAATTAAATTCTCCAGCATGCTAATCAGCACTCAGAAGACCTAATTGTGTTTTCTTGCTTTGCTTTTTCTCCTTTTTTTTTCCCCCCCAATTGTTCAGTCAATATGGCCTACACAGAAACTAATTTTGAGAACCATCTCCTTTATGAACTACGTGTTATGAGAAGAAACACTATCTCAGAAAAAAACTATTTTTCTAAAAATTGTATTTTGAAAAGCCACACCTGGAGGTATTTCACAAAATACCCTGGGTGCAGTGAGCTGTGGCAATAGGGTAGATCTCAGGTACCTGTGGCTATCAGGCTTTGGGGAGGTAACTGTAACATACATGAGGCCAAACCAAATACCTGAAGTCACTAAGCTGAACAACATTCACATTTTAATATATGCAACAATTCACTTTAATGCACATCTCTTACCTTTTTTCCAGTTAGCAAGTCCTCTCCAAGCAAGTCATCATCAAGTTCACTGGAAAACAGTAAAAAAATATAAGAAGCTGAATCTTTAGAAGACAGAAACAAACACCTTATAGGGTAGATGCCCTAAAAAACTGACTTGAGGAGAATTGCCACAAAGTCTGCACAAACCCTTCCTTTCAGCAAAGCATTCAGGAAAAAGAGATATATATTTTCAGTGAACCAACAGAGCACACAAATTAAGTAAGTCTGTTGCTGCCCAGTCGTTTCATTTCCGTATCTCTGTAATTAAACAGAGCACAATAACCTAGCCAAACACAGGTAGCCAGGTCCCCCAGTCTAGATCCTCCACGTCAAGGCCGTTTTGTCCAAACTGCTGATTTCCACCTCCCCAGGGAGGAAGCAAGTGAGACGGGAATGTCCTGTAAGCAAGACCCAGTCTACAGGTCACCATGTGGCCCAAGATGCACTCCAGCAAGGTGGCTGGGAGGCCAGCTGGCTTGGGAGCCTGGATCTTTCCCAAAGGCCAGGCTTAGGCCCAGATTTTCCCTAAAACTTTACTTCTTCCTCCTCAGGTTGAGGGTAAGGTCAAACAGTCACCTGTAGGGTGACAAAATCAAATGCATGTTTCACCATTTTTATAATTGTGCCCAAGAATTCAGGAAGCATAGAAATACCTGGCTTACAAAACTTCTGCAATCACATAGCAATTGTTCCATAAACAAGATTCAACACAGAGAACTACAGTCCAGGTTAGTTAAACTTCAGAACGACTGTTAAATTCATTCTTCCTTCAGTGAAAGAATTATCTAGTGACAGGAATAAACAGATTCCTCCTTCTATAATAAACACTTGTGATTGACAAATGTATGTATTAGAATATGCATGTCAATACTTAAATGAGACGTCAGTGCATTGAAATATGAGCTATAATTTGACACTATTTCTACCTGCCCACCTTAAAAAACCTGAATAACACAACCAAGACCAACAAACAAAACCAACAAAAACAACAAAAACCAAGAACAAACCATACCAACAAAACCACCCTGCCTCAGACACTACATAAGAATAAAATCCTCCAAAGTGAGAATGCGCCATATGAACAGAACCAGAATTTGTATTAACAGTTCCTTAGGACTACATGGTAAACACTTGAAAACGGGAATGCAAACCCAAGACATAAATCACTGCTAAGAGTTGTTCTTGCAGATGGATGTGTCTTTTTCGGGGCTGATTACTGCATAGATAACACAGTGGGGTAGAGGGGAGGCATAAAAATCCTGTGGGCTAGGAAAGAAGAGATGATACACTGAATCAGCCCTAAATAGGACATTATCATCAGCACACAGAATTTATCCATGGTTACTGAACCTCAAATAGTTCAGGAACAACTGAACAGTAACAAACAGCCATTGTTTCATGCTCACTGGAATATTAAAAATTGGGACATAAGATGTATGACACATTCCAAAGAGCAAACTGACTAGAATTTAAGCCCTTTATTTCAGAGACAGGAAACACTACCTAACAGAAGTGGTTGCAGAAGCATTTCCTACTTCAATTTTGTCCCCAAAAAAATTCACTAATCTCTTCAACTGCCAGTAATCTGACAAACGCACCAAAGAGTCTGAAAATATTTCCCAGTACCATGGTCCACCACTGACAGCCTTTAATAAAACTGCACTAGAGAAATTCCAAAGGATGGCAAGAAACTGTGTTATAGCAGCATTCAAAGACAAAATAGAAGTTCAGGAAGTAATAAATTCAGATTAAGGAAAGGAATGAGAAAAAAGTGAAAGATTAATTTGCTAAACATAGTTAAGGCTATTTAACACACTACTAAAAAACATCCCTGATGTGATTTTTTTTAGAAAAATATTAACATTCGATCAATACAAGTAAATCCAAATATATTCTATATTTTTAGGAGCTTTGGTTTACTGCTTGACAGTCAACAAAATTGGCACTAGCACATAAATTGAGCTTATATCAGAATCAAAAGACTTTCACAGGATGCTGCTCGAAACCTCTTAAAATACTGAATGTCATTCAGTATTTTCATTGATAAATTAAAAGAAAAATTACCAAATAACAGTGAAGAGCCTGCCCAGTAAAGCTGCACTATCTCAAGGTCTGTAAAATAGCCATGTCTGAAGTAATCTATCAGAAAGAAGTACCAAAATCTGACCATTTAAAAAAAAACCAAAATAAACAAAAAAACCACAAAGGCGATCAAACAAACAAAAACCCCTAGATACTAAAATATGTAAGGCTAGCTAAGAAAAACAGACAAAAATCAATGGCTGCAAACTGCTATCACACAATGCCACATAAAATAAATTGAATTGGAATAAAAGTACACATCTGTGATAGCTCCTCAGCCAATTCATCCTCACTATAGAGACACGTAGGTTTCTAAAACTACAGTACTAAGAAACTTTGTGTTAAGATAATCTGAGTCCCCTGTTCTCACAAGAAACAGACCCATATCCTTCAGTTTCCTCAACTTTCAATACTGAACATTCCCCTCACTGAATAAATTCGGCTCATCGAATAAAGAAAATAACAAAAAAGACAAGAAAACAAAAGGTGTGACTTTTCTGCCAGCATAGAGAAATAAGAAATCTCAGAAGGGTCAGAAGAAGTGAATTTCAGCAAAAGTCAACTACTAAATCATTCCTGTCATCTCAAAGAAGAGCAGAAGAAATGGATGTTTTTCCCAAACCCGAGCTTTGGGTTACCTAAAGAAATAAATGTATAAATTAACAGTCCGTGATAAAGACGTCAGACTGGCCCTTTTTGGCCTCCAATTTCACGAGCATGCCTCATTAAACTTGAGCAGCAGCAAGGATACAAATGTTTCTGGAAAAAACTTGTAAAAAAATGCAATGGGAAAAATTCTCCAAGAGCAATGTATCCCAAATTACTTGGGCCTTCCAATGCTCAGTTATCACATGCCAATGCTTGAGAAAGGACAGATATTTGAAAATTCAGAATTATTTAAATGACTGGGGGATGGAACTCAATCAAGTAAAAACACAGCAAGAGCTGATGATGGATCAAGATGTGTGACTAACAACACAACTTCATCTCCCTCCAAAACAATACTTTGGTTGCAAAACTAAGCACAAAGGATTAAAACACCCCAAGATTACTGTGTTTATTCAGTCTTTTTTCCATCTTCAAGAAACTGTGTCCTACACTGAATTAGGCCAATAGGTTAAAAACCTTATGCAATTACATTAGGCAACAACATATCCATGTACAGCATTTGTAATTGCCAAGATGCCCAACTTAACACTTACAAAGACAGCTTGGCAATCTGAAAAGAATAATAATATTAAAAAAATATTCCAACACATGTAAATAATATTCTATTAGAATATAGTTATAAAAAAAAAAAAGTTTGAAATTATGAACAAAATGAAGCTCTGGAATCTTCTGCTCTGCACCTGAAACCACGTCTCTTAAAATTTCACTAAAGCAAACAATTGAATATTTGATCATCTATATTATTACCTGCATATATTTTAAGAAACACATAAATTAATTTATTTTTTTCTGAAACTGAATCCTTGTGTGCTTCAAAGTCTCAGATTAATGAAAATACTCTAATACCTCTCTCAAGTCTTACTAAAAATAGCTTTGCCACAGGGACGTTACCACTGGGAATAAGCTTAAAACTTATGATGCAACAGCTGCCTTGCTCTTCCATATTTTCTGAAGTGATGAGTAGGACAGCTAAAAGCAAATGTGAGCAGTCAGCATTTAAGTGCCCACCTAGTCACACCACGAAGGCAGTAAAGGCAAAAAGTTCAAAAAACATTCTAATACAGAACATTTTGCCTCTAACACTGATTTTAGGGTTTCTGAATACCCAGACCTGGAACTGGGAGGCAGCACAGTACAATGGCCCAGTCTGGACAAGCTATTTTAATTACATTCTCAAACCAGAGCAATTCCTTGGTGCAGTTCACCATCCAACCCTCCAACAGCTGTACTGGCTTGACACAGAGCAGAGGCTCCTCACCAGCAAACAGAAGAACACCCTGTGTACTGGAGCTACTGTCCAAATTCCTTAGTCACATACTTGCCTCCTAGAGCAATGAAATCTACCCACTTAAACCAGCAGAAAAGCATGGAAGAGGAAACTAATCTCTCTGGAATGACAACAATTGTAGAGCAGTTGATTCGCTCCAAGGACTCAGCTCAGTGGAAAACTACTTAGAGTAAAATTTGTTTACTACAATCATTTGAGTGATTATTAGAGAAGACTGAAATCTGCTTGGAATGGTTTGGGGTTTTTTTGCCTTTTACAGTGAAAACCACTGGCAAAGTCTCAACAAGTCTATTACTAAAAAAGGAATCATAGAAACATAACACAAATAAGTGAAGTTTTCTCCCAGAAAGAACAGATGAGTCCAGCCAGCAGCTTGATTTCTTTCCCAGCCAGATTCCTTTCACATAAAAAACCCACTTATTCTCCCTGCAAAAACACCAAGTGCAGACGTACTTCTGATCTTTACAACAGTCATATTGTTTTGAAGAAGCCCCTACCTAACCTCCACTACTCTTCCCCAATGAAAAACTGAAGAAGGGCTTTGAGGACAAGAATTTAAACATCTAGTTAATTTTTAATATTTTTTTTCCTTAAGTTGAGCAAATTCAAGTACTAGCAAATTCTAAGTATTTAAACCACCAACATCTACTAAATATTTAAAAAGGAAAACCAGGACATTAATTGCAAAATTGCACACCGCAAATACTTTGTATTTATCTAATTTTAAATGGTATCTGTTCACAGTGCTCTATATTCCTCAAGGCAAGTATGTATTTGGCAGGATCCAGCATCAGCTGACACATGCAAAACAACCAACATCTTCATTAGTATCTGCTCTGCTCTAAATGTTAGAATACAAAATGCCAGAATGGGAAAACAGAGCATTGCAACTCAGTATACAGAAAATGAACATGAAAACATTCTACCTACCTGTCCCAGTCATCATCTCCAGCTCTTCTTCTCCAAGATCTTTCTGCACCAGGCTTATCAAACTGATCAAAGTCATCATCTGTAAAGAAAGTGATTATTTTAAGTAATTCTTACTGAAATGAAAGGTTTCCAAAGCAACCGCACAGATGGGATTTTATGGGTGGGCGTGGGGGTGTGTGTGCTGCTCAGAAGATGCAAAAATACCTTTTTCTACCTTTCAAATTTACACGAGGAAAACAGATAAATATCCAATACAGAATCACAGAATCATTCAGATTGCGAAAGACCTTTAAGATCACCGAGTCCAACTGTCAACCCAGCATCACCACCACATTCATCATCAAACAATGTCCTCAAGTGCCACATCCACTTATTACCTGAACCCTTCCAGGGATGGTGAATCCATCATTTCCCTGGGAAGTTTGTTCCAATGCTTTATAATCCTGTAGCCTTCTTGGCTACATGGGATCACTGCTGGACACTGTCAACGAACACCTCCATGTTTCAAAAATTAAAAATAATATATTACACAGCTTTCCCTTTTCTCACTGTTGAGGTGGGGATTACCCAAGGTAAAATAAGAGTTTGAGATAGACCACTGGAAAATTTTGCCAATGAAGGCCATTTCAGAGACAGGAACTTCCCAGAAATGCACAAAACCGAGATGTAATGGAAGTGAAAGGAACGGTATCTGACAAATCTCCATTTGCCTTGTGGGCCACAAGCTCATCCACTAAGCAAAGGTGCTTTGAAAATAGGAGGAAACCTCAGGTCAGCACAACGCAGATCAGTACCAGCAACCCGAAACAGAAGAGGGTGGTCAGGTGTAACACACCACCAATTGTCTCAATTGGGGCAGTAAAACCACCAGCAGTCACTGAAGCAGGTTACACTGAGTACCTAAGCAGGCACACGCCTTCCAAGAAACAACTGGCGCTCCACATATTTTTCTCAACAAATACCCTCAGCTTAGCCCACCAAATCATCTTGCATAGCTTAGTTTGCAAATGGTTATTTTGTTACTTAAAAAATACTAAATCTTTCATTTATCTGAAGAAAAATGCAAAGGTCATCTCCTTTCTTGAGACATCGTATCTTGTTGTCTGCAAAGTGGAAGCACATACCCTCAGAAACACCGAACCCTCACTCCCCCATCCTCTGACTACAGCCCAACAGGGAATGCACACCTGGATTCACACTTTCAACACATTGTAATGACTTCACTAAGAATCAAACAAACGAGCAAATAGAAGTTACACTCAACACAGGGGGAAAGCTGCTGCTGTTTAATGGCCTGCAAAATACAGAAGGTTCAGCAATCCAGTCCCTGCAGTCTGACAGCTACAGTTGGTGATCACTAAGATGCCATATATCCACTCCTCTTCCTGACTCTATTTGCATTCAACTCTGACCAAGTACAATGCCACACAACTGTTTTGTTCAACTGGGGGTTTTGTGTTTGTTTGGCTTCTTTAATAAACCTTCAAAATCCAGTCTGTCTTCAGCACTTTAAACTCAGTCCAGTATCCTTAAATGAGTATTCCCCACATACAATGACAAACCTATTCACTTTTCACTTCATATTATCAAAATACGGGTGTTAGTGACTGACAGAAGTTTAAAAGCAGGTAAAACCATTAAAAAATGAAAATTCAGATCTTGAAACATCACTACATTAAGAAGTTTCAAACCAGAACTTTCAATCAAAAATAGCTATAAAAGGCTGTATATATAATGCAACACGAGTCAAGTGTGGCAACTCTTCTGTCTTGAAACACTAGGTAAGAAATAATTCCCCTTGATCAGATTCTCCCCTTTACTATCAGCAGGTAAGTTTATGTTTTCATTAATCTATATATATTTAAACTAATTTGCATGGGCTAACACCACTGAAACAGTTGGTTTACATTTCTCGGCTCAAACAGCTACATACTACAACCTCTTCTATTCCAATCCCTTTTTCACCATCAGCGGGAAGCCAAATACACGAATATTTCCCATCTTCCTCTTAAATGCTAAATTATGCAATTTTATGGTCTCTTGAGAAAAAAGGCCACCTTGCTCTCCTTATGATCATTCAAAACCATGCTGCAGTGACTTAGTGCATTGACATTTTAAGGGTACAACTATCCTGCCCTGCCACTGTTCCTACAGCTGGATTGGTGTAATCTACTGACTTCATGCAACCACTGCCAATGATTATTTTTTACGGTAAAGCAACTGATTTGGCAGCAACTCAAATTAGAAGTGTCCACATATTGAATAACACAGCTCAAGACAATGACCATCATCAGGAAGACTAACTTTTTTCCAAGCTATGCCTCCTTACTTGCAAAACGTATTTTTTCACATCAGGCACCACATTAGACCTAGAGAGCTCTACTATAATTGAATAACACTTGGAAGATCTTAGCTCCTGGTACACAATTCTTTCAGACCTTCACATCAGCCAGGTTTAAATCTAGAGAACATAAAATTACACACCAAACCCTTCTTCTCTATTAAAATCTCTCTACAGCAAAAAGATAACACTTTTCAGTACAATTCATAGCACTTTTTCAGGCCAGGTATCTAAGTTTCAGAGCAATAGAAGTGTTTCAACCTGTTTTTACTGCTAGTGGAGAAACAACACCAAAAGAGGATCCAAATTCCTAGCAAATTTCTACTGTGGACCTGAACCTCCACCCTCATTCTACCACTCCCAATTTCTCACATCTTATTCCTTACTTATAAGCAACTTCTACCAAAATTCAAAGCTGAATTACATCCAACAAAGCCCTTTTTACAAGTTCCCTCTGGCAGGATGCATAAAAAAGCCTCAAGAATGACTGCGTCTGGTGACTGCAGCTTGCAAGAACTGATCCATGTGTCTCCACTTTCTCTCTGTTCTCATTTCTTCTCTCCCCATCTCAACACATGTGATACAAAGATCTCTGGGACACAGGGAGACAGCTTTTCTTTTTTATGCTTATTTGCTCTGTGACAGCTGACACTGACAATAAGCGTTACAAATTACGCCGTTTTGACATTAAGGATTGTCAGAGACCAAAGCAGGTTGCAGCTTTCTTTAGAAAAGGAGGTCACAACAGTCACACATCTACAAATAGCATTCCTTGCCAGCTTCATCACTTCACCAGCTTGAAACAGCAAGCATTGCAATGGGCACAGGCCCTGCATCTGCAGTGCAATACCGAACAGACCTCCAGGCATCATTTTTTTTCTCCATTTGTGAAAGCACACAGACTTCCATTTTTTTCTACCTGTCTAGGCAATAACATTGGAACACACCAGTAAACAAGTCAGCATAACATTTATAGATGTTTCTCCTTGAGAAACTTGTAAGTCAGTGTTTGTGCCAAGGGTGGTAAAATGCCTGTAAAGCATTAACTTTTAGAGAAATAAGAAAACATGGCATCTGCAGTACACAAAACCACTGAGAGCAACAACCTAACATTAATTTTTTATTAAATTTCTTAGTACTACTGTGTAGGAGACGAGAAGAAAAAAAAAGGGGAGGGTAGGAATCCATGAACATAAACTTTTAAAGCATGAAAATGTCTACTGCAGGAGTCGGAAGAAGTTCTGTAGTTCTTACAGTGGTCTCAGGGCAGCCATACACAGCAACTGTTGCTAGGACAGGATGCACTGGCTACAGCTCCTCCCTGCAACTCACTCTCCTGGCAAAGCTCACCACGATGATGTTTTTGCATCGGCTGGGTACCAACTGGAAGATCCTGATAGGTGATCACTAAACACACTAAGCTCCTCTCTAGTTTCCAGGCAGCACTAGAACGTTAAAAAAAACCCCGAAACAACCAAACAAGACATATCAAATACCAGAAAAACATTAACTGAATAAGCAAGCAGAACAGCACAGATACAGAGGGAAAAAAAACTCAAATAATTCACCACTTGGCTCTTTCTACTGCAGCTTTAAGAAAACCACCATGATCAAAGCCACAGACAAGATTCAGGATGCTGCAGAGACTGACTAATGCTGGCTGTTTTGTTAGACCAGCCTGCCTCGCAAGGCCCTGGCCGGCTGTGAACCAGAATAAACGCACAGACAGCCAAACACACTTGAGCCCCACATTAAAAGGTTCCTATTTTCTTTATACTTACCCTGGTATAGCATCAGGAGTGCTGTAAGTTTTTCTATACGGCTTATGTTCTGGTTTTATGATACACGCTCAGAAATTGTATTTTTTTTCCTGTTCAAAAAGAACGGGTCATCAACTCTAGAAATCCACAAAAGACAAACCTTATTTCCTCTATGGCTATGCTGATGGCAGCTTCTAACACTGTGGATACCCTTTCAATGAAACCTTCACTAATTTCTCAATGCAAAATGGAAGTCTTAAGCTACACAGTCTCACAAGTGTAGGAGGTGAGTCAGCAGAACCACTGCAGAGCTTTTAACATCTTAAAATGTTACTAACATAGCCTAAAAAGGTATTCCCACTTAGCAACTGTTGCTAAGATGGAGTATTTTACTGCAATGAGATGGCCAAGACTTCTAAACTAAGGAAAACATTTGATGGCTCCATCCTTAGTCTTCCCAGAAATACACCTGAAAGCTTCCCAGAACACTAACCACATGCTGCCTCAGACCTTAACAGCTCAAAGTTCTGCATTTTTGTTCATCTCAATATTACACTACCATGAACATAAAACATACTATTAGTTTTAAGCATTGAAAAAGCATTGAAGATTTATCCTTAACCAAAACAAGATGAAGATGTCACAATGATCCCGTAGGTCAACAGATTAAAAAGTACTACTCACTCTTTACCTAACTGGTCTTTTAACAAAGTAAGCCTCACTGCTTTTGGGCAAAGTAAAAACAAATCCTATAATATGATTATATGATAGGTAAGAGAGCTAGTAAAAAAATTTTAAAAAATAACCAAAAACTAGAGGGGAAAAGTCAATTATCACATGAAAAAACACCACTTCTCTATCTTTCAAATAATGCAGATCGGAACAAGTCCACCTTGATCTGTCCCATTCAAAATACTAAACATGACAACTTGACAGTATTTCAAACACAAGACTCCAGATTAAAAACAGCTTACCAGAATATTTTTATGTAATAGTTTCTCTCTACAAAACATTTTTTTTTATTTGATTGCAAAAGGTTATGCAACACATAGTTGTCGCAAAAACTTCTATTTTCAGCACCCAAGTACACCATGTAAAAACAGCCCTACAGTGAACTGAATTTTGGTACCTCTTCCTATGTGATTGCAAAAGAAGAATATAATGGATTCAGATGCAGGAGTTCCTGCTTACCTGTGTTTTTTCCTGTGAGATGCTGTCACAATTTGTTACCAGAAGTTTTCATTTAACTGCTGTTGGCAGTAGTTACATTGCCAATCTGCATTACAGACACAGATGTACCTCATGAAACCTAACAGGGTATGAAGCCCACCATGAATACAGTCCCACTTACTACAGAAAATCCAGCCCTCTACACCATCACAAAAATCACATTCAATCCTACTACATTATTCACAAATACACCACATTCAGAACAGTTTAGTTTATCTGTTTAGGAACAGACATCACCTAGCCTTCATGCTGGTAAACAATTACTCATAGAAGCCTTAAGTATTTGGTGACTAAATATTTATAAAAACCTAACATGCCTAACACGTTCCTCAATTAGTGTTTCATGTTTTCTCTTCAAATTACTCCTATAGACATAACTTAGCTTCCTCCAAGAAATAAAGCAGAAAAAATAAATTCTACAGGAGCAAAGTTCTTTCTACCTTCCCAAAACCAACTTTATTTTAGAATCACCAAATCAACCAGGTTGGAAAGGACCTCAGAGATCATCAAGTCCAACCCTTGGTCCAACTCCAGTCTGTTTATTAGATCATGGCACTCAGTGCCACATCCAATCTCAGCTTAAAAACCTCCAGGGACCGTGAATCTCCCACCTCCCTGGGCAGGCCATTCCAATGCCTGATTACTCTCTCTGTAAAGAATTTTTTTCTAATATCCAACTTAAATTTCCCCTGGCAGAGTTTAAGCCTGTGCCCCCTTGTCCTATTGCTGACTGCCTAGGAGAAGAGACCAACCCCCCCCGGCTATAATCTCCCTTCAGGTAGTTATAGAGAG
>VWZG01002280.1:546267-576035 GCA_013396735.1 Grallaria varia
TTGAGCTTCCTGTCAATTAGTACCCCCAGGTCCCTTTCTGCCTGGCTGCTCTCCAGCCACTCTGTCCCTGGCCTGTAGCGCTGCAGGGGGTTGTTGTGGCCAAAATGCAGGACCCAGCACTTGGCCTTGTTGAATTTCATCCCATTGGATTTAGCCCATCTCTCCAGTCTATCCAGTTCCCTCGGCAGAGCCCTCCTGCCTTCCAGCAGGTCAACACTCCCTCCCAACTTGGTGTCATCAGCAAATTTGCTGATGATGGTCTCAATCCCCTCATCTAAATCATCAATAAAGATGTTAAACAGGACTGGACCCAACACTGACCCCTGGGGGACACCACTGGTGACCGGCCGCCGGCTGGATGCAGCCCCATTCACCAGCACTCTCTGGGCCCGGCCCTCCAGCCAGCTCTTAAGCCAGCAGAGAGTACACTTGTCCAGCTTTTTTTTTTTAGAGTTTGTTATGATGCAAAGCAAATCACCAGCAACAAGCAAGAAGAGAACCCATTATGATATGCTGCCTAGAACTGAAGCCACAAAAAAACCACTCAGAAACTTACTTCCAAAGTCTCCTTGAACTAGAAAGCATATTTGCTTTGGAAAAACAAAACTGCCATAGTCCTTGTCTCACAAACACTGAACGGTGAAGGAAGGCAAAGTTTCAATGAAATCACATGAACTCAGTTCCCAAATGGATCTGGACAGTGATGGACACTGATGACAAACAGCAACTCTCCAGAAACTCTCCAGCATCTTTCACAGCCACCAAAAGTAATATTTAGGACTGAGGCTGCATTACAGCAGAACATAACACAGGACCAATCACATTACTTACCTGGGGTTTTTTTGGTCAAGTCAGTGACAATCACCACCTTAAATTATTCTGAACAACAAATTCTGTGTGACCTGAAATCTGAGGCTCAGTATTTGATGCAAGAAAGCCTGGTTTGGCTGCTGCAAAAACAACTGACACTATGGTTATGTTTAATTCAGATGGCCTGAAAAGAGAGAACGTTCAGAAGAACTTGACTTTCAGTGAAAGCTTGTCAGAAACGTACAAAAAGATTTAAAATTCCAGTGTTTAAAGGAAATCTCCCTGCCACACGCTCATTGAAGTAGTAATGTTTCTTGGCACTAGTTCCTAGTATACGACTAAGTGCAATACACTGGCACTACTTCTTGGTACAACAGCCCATGAGCATATCTTAGTATTTCATGAACTGCAAACTCTATAAAAATGTGTTTAGCACTTAGGAGTTTTGGTGTGCGCATATTCCAATATAACTCTAAAATACTGTGAACAGTTGCACCAGTCCATCCAATAAAGTAGGATGCAATACCCGGAGAGACCGAAATACAGCCAGCACTGCACTCCACCCACTTGCATCTAGGCACAAATGCAGAATCTATTTCCAGTCCCTGTATGCTGCTGCTGAATAGCCTGAAGCACAAGTTCAACTGAATTTGTCACACTGGAGATTTTGAATTGGACAGTGGCCCACAACAGTGAAAAAGGTGCTTGCTGTGCTAGCAGTCTAAGCTTCTCTCCAATTTATATATAAACAGCTTCACAAGAGGTTTTTAAAGTCACTACATTACTAAGAGTACAACAGCAACCATCATGGATGCTCAAATGAAATCAAGCTCATGACAGCTTTAGTTTAAGCTGGAGGAATAACATAACAGGCTTGGGAGTACAGAGACACCCATTCCGTTACTCTTGGGACATGACTTCCAGCAGAAAGTGTTGATGGGGCCCTCTTCGGCTCCTCCTCCACCCCAGTCCGGGACATGATTCACACCCCATGGACATCTACACTCAAAAGTCTTCTAAGCCAACGAAATTCATCAGAAGTGAACTAATCTGAAAACAAGAAAATTTACAATAGTTTCCCCGCAGTTAAGTATGGCAGACAATGAAGAGGTGCTTCTTGTTTTGTTCTGGTGGTGGTTTGCTTGTTGCTTATCCTCCAACCATTCCTTCATAAATGAAAATGAGATTAAAATCTAGATGTAAATTCATTGCAGTAAATACCAAGAAAAAATGTCTATACAAACCCGTTTTTATGTTACACTATAAACATACAATCATTAAATTATAGAACAGTCCAGGTTGGAAGGGGCCTTCAAAGACCATCTGGTCTCCCACGAGAAAGGGAGCCTAAATGAAAAAAATTACCTAGCACCCTGTTCAACCATATCTTGAAAACCTCCAGTAATGGAGACCCCATCGTGTACCTGATGAAATTTTTCCAGTGTCTGACTGTTCTCAGGGAAAAAAACCCAACTCTTTATTATATCAAGGGAAGCCTCTCCTGGTGCAATTTGTAGCCACTGGCCTTTGTCTTCTCCATACGACTCCTTATTTAAAGAAAGCCTGTCTTCTCTGTACCCACCCTTCAAGTGCAATTCAACATGTTTGCTCTGGTTCTGTTTTTATAGGAATGTTTTAATCAAAGTTTCGGAACCACTGCCGTATCCTTATCAGTGGACTAATGAGCAACTATGAGCCCTCAAGGTCCTCCATCACTAACACACCCACTTGAATTTCTATGATTCAACATAGAGATATTCTGGAATTAGAAGCAGGTTGAATCAGACAGCTTAGCAAAAGAATTTAGGAAGTAATATGAAACTGAATTACTCACAGAGACCTCACAGACCATTACTTGTAAACTTTCTAGTTTGTTTGTGAAACATATCACCAAAAGAACCTTTACCTTCATCCTTAGAAAGCTTTGCTGCACCAACAGGTCTAGTCACAAAAGTACATATAAATATTTTATTCTTGTGAATCAAGCCAGTAGTCCCCATGAGCCTAAAAGACTATAAATGACTATACATGCTGTCCAACAGATAAATCACTTTCCTTCTATCAAATATATTTAAATGTTCAACTGCCAGCCATTTCACATTTTTCAGCCCTGCAATATATCCTTACAGAGGATTTAATTTTAATCCGCATCCTTAAAGCCAAAACTATCTCATTTTGTCAACTGTTACCCTGCAATGTCATCAAAATAACAACCCAACTTATTTTTCCAAAACCTATTCTGTGCTAATTTGCCAACCATTAGCCCTTTTTTTTAAACTAGAGCGCTGTTGTCACCATATTTTAAAGCGTTTCTCTCCCACAAAAAAAAACAAAAATTAAATCGTAATTAGGTTCTACAGTTAAAACTTCAAATTACCAAAACCATTTAAGTCAAATAATCACTTAGTTCTGTGCTTCTTTCTCATGCTCCCACTATGGACTTTGGATAGTACTCCCTTTCCAAAAAGTTACACGTTCCATTTCAGTAAGTTCTAGGATTTTTTTACTGGGTTTTAAAAATGTATTTAACAATTTCAAGCAGGAATTTTCCCTGACTTGTCACATGGACACAGGTGTGGGACACTCCTGGGTTTCTTCACTCAGTAAGCGCTGCACAGGGATCACCAAGACTAAACAAACACCGTTTGTATGAGGCAAGGATGATATTTAATTGGTCACCATTTATTGACGAGTGCAGCGTTAACGCTGAACAAACAACTGCTTGCGTCCGCTTAGCACAAAGGGATCCGGATTCAAGAACAGACACAAATGGAAGTCTACAAGAACAATGGCAAATCAATCTTGAAACTGCAGTTTCACCACTCTGTTCAAGGCTGTCTGCTGCTGCATGCACCTCTGCCCATGAAACCAGGCTCATTGAACTTGCAGCAGTTTTAAACACAGAAACCAAAATGCTTCAAAAGTGACACTTCCTTTAAATTACTGTCCTCGCAATACTGCAAAAACTTCCAAACATGGAAGAGGCATGCAAAATTTACTTTCCCATTAAATATAACTGACCTGAAGCACAAAAATTAGTACAAATATTTTTGTAAAATAATTTAAATATTGCAGTATATTTAATACCATTAAAACAATGACCAAGATATTAAAGTACCTGCTGCCTTATGAACCAGTGCTGCCCTTCCTAGCCTTCTTCCCACACTATACTCCTAAATTTAGAAATTTCTTTTTAACATTTACCTAAAAGTATGGTATAATTTACCACAGGAATTAGAATTGTAACTATGTACATCACAGTAACACTGGAGCACAGTCTGACACTGAGATGAGTGAGCACGGGATGAGCCATGACTCTTCTCCCTGATAACTTACAGAAACTAAATCACACAAACTTTGGTACAGACAAGGACATGTGGGTCAAACGACAACTCTGGCCAGTCTTTTTTCAAACTTCTATTCCTAGTGAAACCAAAGCCCACAGTAGTAGAAACAGACACGCTCTCTTAACTGTACCTCTCTAGCACACCCCAGTGTGACCGTAGCAAATCTTTCTTTTAATCACACGACCAAATGTTTTCATTTTAAAGTTTGCTTGATATACCAATTAGAACCACAGAGGGTTCTGAGCCGTCATTTAAAATGCTACGTGTAAAGGCAGCCTTAGTCAAGCAGAAGCACAGTGAAACACCTGAGAGTCCTGGGGTCAAGCACTGACTTCATTTTACACTTTTCAAGCGACTCCTTCTACTTCTGGATAGTCTGTAAAATTACTTATAATCACACCCTGGATTTAGAGATATGTTACTCAAACAAATCATGCACTGCACCTGTAAAAACTACGTGAACGAACATCCACTGACCCTGGCGGTGTTTTAAGGAAAGACCGGACGTGGCACCGAGTGCCGTGGTGGTGCCGGGTCATGGGTTGGACTCGCTGATCTCAGAGCTCTTTTCCAGCCTCGCTGATTCCGTGAACGTCATTAAGTAAAACACACCCACCCCTCCCCCCGAGGCCCCGCGAGTGGCGAGGCCGCTCTCCCTCCCGACGCTGCCCGGGCCGAGGGGCCACACGAGCTGCCACCGCCGGACGCCCCATCGGCCCCCGGGGGCAGGCGGGGCACCCGGGGGGGGCTCCCGGGGCCGCTCCCGCTCCCCCAATTCCGATCCCGACCCCGCCCCGCCGGCCACGAGGGACTCGCCGCCCTCGCTCAACGCCCAGACTCGTCCTGAGGCCCCGCAGAGTCGCGCGGCTCTCCCGGCCCGGCCCGGCCCGGCCGCGCTCCTGGGGCCGAGGCGGCCGCGCACCCACCTGCGCCTCCTCCCAGCGCGGCAGCCATGGTTCTGCGCCTGGCGGAGGCGGGTCGCAGCAGCGCCCCGACGTCCCCCACCGCGGCGGCAGGTTCCGGTGGCGCGGGGAAGGACGCGGGGCAGAACCGGCGCTCCGGTGGCGGCGGGTCCCGTTGACGCCGCCGGAGAACAACAAGCTACCACAACATGGCGGCCGCCGCCGCCGCCGCGCTGCACCATGGGACGGGACGGGCCCCGCCCCCTGCGCGGGCGGTGCGCGACGGTGATTGGCCGTTCCGACCGCCCCTGGGCGCGTGCGCAGGGCGGGAGGGCAGCGCGCGTGCGCGCCGAGGGGCGGGGCGGGACCGGGAGCGCGCGTGCGCGGCGGCCGTGAGGGCGCGATGGCGGCGGTTGGCGGCGGGCCATGCTGTTGCTCTTGCGGCCGGAGAGGGGCCTTTCCCTGCCCGGGACAAGCAGTGCGCAGTGGGATTGGAATAAAGAGGCTCCCACACCTCCCTGTCGAGGGTCTGTTGGTGTCTTTTGCCAACGTGGGTGGCTGCTCGCCCAGCCTCTGGAATGCCTGGCTCGCACAGTGTCACAGAGTCAATTAGATCGGAAGAGACCTCTGAGATCATCGACCTCAGCCTCTTGCTCAACACTGCCGTGTCAACCAGACCCCATGGCACTGAGTGACACGTCCAGTCTTTCCTTACACACCTACATGGACGGTGACTCCACCACTTCCCTGGGCAGCCATTCCAATGTCTAATCAACATTTCTGTGACGAAGTTCCCCTGATGCCCAACCTAAGCTTTCCCTAGCGCAGCTTGAGACTGTCCTCTCGTCCTGTTGGTGGTTTTCTGGGAGAAGAGACCGACCTGGCTCACCCTCCTGTCAAGGAGGTGTGCAGAGCAAGAAGGTCACCCCTGAGCCTCCTTTGCTACACTCTATACACCCTCAGCTGCTTCTCATAGAACTTGTGCTCCAGACCCTTCACCAGCATTCTTGTCCCTCTCTGGACAAGTGCTCCAGCACTTCAATGTCCTTTGAGGAACCCAGAACTGGACATGTTGGGCTGCACTGAGGCTCCATTAGGTCATAAGTCCAGCTGGAACCTCCAAGTTCAGCTGCCTGTTGGGTGAGAAAAAAACCATGAGTTAATGGGATTAAAACACACCATGAAATGGATGTTTTGGGGTGTGCTACATGGATCTGTATCCCCCATCTTTTAAGGCTCGAGCGTGCAGTGGAGTTAACGTGTGTATGAACTGAACTAAATGAGTTCAGACTGCGTGGTTCTTGCTGTGCCACTCAAACATCACCTGAGTACACACTTTACAAGTTCAATCTAGTTCACTGCATGCTGTGAGTCCTCTGCTGTTGCTCTAAGCACTTCCCTCCTGGCTGCTTGGCTGCTTGCCCCTTTCTCCTTTCCAAAGGACCCAGTGATCATGTGCCTGCTAAGTATATCAGTTTGGATCACTGATCCCACAGAAAAGCAGTTACCAAAAAGTTTTCCTTTTGAGTTTCCTTCCTGCCTTCTCCTAGTTTTAAAAGGGGAAATCAGGACTTGTGGTGTTCTGCACAGATCAGGTTAGACGCAGTATTAAATTATGCCACTACTTGTGAAGAAACCAGAGCTGATCTAAAACAGTTTAATGGAGCCTACTATAGCGAGACTAGTTCAAGTAAACGGCAAAACTTTCCCTGGTGGACAAGTCCTCATGGAAATAATTAACAATGTTAGTATTTAAATTATCAGCGTTATCTGATTAAACCCTCGCTATGAGAATAGGGGAGTTCTCATGTCACTTTGTTCTGCATTCCCTGCAGACTTGTCTCTACATTGTGTTTGATCTCATTTTTCAGGTTTTCTTCACAACTCTACAGCTAAAGGTTTATTCTATATGTGTTCTACGAACTCACAGCCGAATTCTGTCTGTAATTTAGGAAGTAGACCATCCGGTAGGCGATGCTTGCTGATAATTTAATATGTAGTCCATCATTCCAGCTCTGACTGCCTGATGTAGGGGCAATAAGCAAACACTATGACTATCAATGGTAAAAACCCAGATGATTTCAGTGGGGTCAGGATTTCAGTTATTGCTCTTTTGTACTGATCTTTCTTTTGTGAAGGTGGTTTGCAATATGAAAGGATTTCCTGGCAAGGGAGGGAGTTTTCTGGACCCTTTAAAGGCTGGATGAAGGAGAAGTGTGTGGGGTGAGACTCAGCCAGTGGCAGCTGCAACCTGTTAAAATTCACAGCTCTCTTGTTGTGAGTCTCTGTATCCCTTCTGTTCGAGGCTGGCCAATTAAGTGTTAATTATAAGCAGTATTCACAATGAGCAGCTTTTGTGGCATTCAGATATGTAGAAAAGTGTATTTTATCTAATTTGATTGCCATGACTGACAGTCAAACAGAAATCAATTTACCATTTGCTTAACACACCAATCCAAAGTTAAAGAGGAATAACAGGATAATAACAGGATACTGAACTATTATTTTTGTTAATATACAGACACTTCAGCCATTTTGCACAGCTCTGGTACAAAATAAAGTGACCATTCCCAGATGTCTGAACTTCAGCAGGTGTGGAACAGAGACCTAAACTATCATGACAGAGACAGGTAGAGTGTCTCTGCTCACCTTCACTCAGGACTGTCTATGAGTTTTCCAATTCCAGAAACTATACTTGCTCTGGATTCTGTATAAAAAATTCCAAATTTTTCTCAGTACTACATACTCTGTGCTATAAAATGCAAGTGTGCTCATGTTTTTTCTATAAGTTAACATACTTGCAGCCTCTGAAATCCATGAATTAAAATTACTTTATGTAAACTAGACGTCATCAGTTTATTAAACACTTTTGAAAGTTCTGCATAAATAATGCCATTGCCCCTGAGTCTTCCAAAGCAAATCCATTTGCAGTCAGGAGTGCAACAGATTGTCTTGCAAGGGGATTAAGTGAATTACAGAGAGAGAACTCAAGATCCGGTAATCCTGGTTCTGCACTTGCTGCCTTACTGGGGCAGGTTGCTTTGCATCTCCTGCCTCAGATTTCCCTCTCTAAGCTGGGGGGAATAATGCTAAACGTTTTCTTGTAAGCCTTTCAGTAAAAATTGTTGTGTCCTAACTTCTGTACATTAAGCTGTTACCACAGCAATAGTTATTATCAGTTTTATTTACATTTGGTTTGAATGTTAACTTCTTTTTTTTTTTCAAAATACATAGTAACTTATTTTTGGAGCAGACACAATAATTTTTTTACCTTCTTTAATATTTAAATCATTATTTATTTTTCCACGCACACTCAAATCACCAGTCAGAAATCCAGTACTGCAGCCTTTCAAGTTTAAATCCTTTAAACACGTAAAATTAATATGAGGGCATTAAGAACAGTGTTATCAACAGCAAAAGGTTCCTATTCCCTAGAGAAAATGTGCTTCTGACTTATTTTTTAACCATAGTTACCCCTTTGTGAGCTTGCTTTCTATTCTGACAAAACCAGACTGAGTTTTTATAGCATGACAGGCTGGCCAAGATGGGTGGTCAGTCGTGGGTTTGCCTCATAACCTCCTTGTGTTGAACAAGTGACACCCAACTCCTGAAGCACTGTTTTCCACTCAAAGTTATACTTGTCATTGGGTGAATTCCTCCAAATGGGACACTAAACTGCTCTTGGGTTATTTCAGCAACATCCTGTGATGCAGCAAATGTTTTGTCCCACCCGACAGGAAATTCTAGATTTAAACTGTCCAAGTGAGGTCTGCAAAAGTCAATTCACTCGTAAGTGTCACTGGGCCTAGTCTGTGACCCATTGGCAGTGGCAGCAATCATAGGAGGCAGTGGTACCTCTTGAAAGATAGACACAGGTGAAAGATGTTTTCTCTTTGAGAAAATTCCCTTGAAAGGCAGAGGTAGATTAGGAAGCGGGAAATACTTAAACTAGTAAAAGTCTTACTTAAGAAAAGGGAGCAGTATGAGGATAAATACAAAGTATATGAAAAACACTGGTGTGGTAAACTTTGAACAGAATACATTCTGAGAGTGTCACAGCCCCATGACTAACTAGTTTCAGAGCTGTGGGCAGTGTTCATGAGTACAAAATTTTGACGTCACTGTAATTTTTCTGTTTGTTTCCTCCTGCATTCTTCTTATGTATTTATCCTTTTGTTGCAGCTTATCTGCCTTGTTGTCTGCAATCCACTTGATGCATCTTATTTTGACTGTAATTTCTTCTGAGCAATGTGAGCCTGGCACCCCTGAAGCAGCTGCGAGGGTGGAGAACAGGAGAGCTTGTGAGTTGAGAAATGGGCTGAACAAGAAATGTATCAAATGTGTTATTAATGTGTCATGTGTGGAGTCCCTAGAAAGCTGGTGAACCACCAAAGACCAAAATCTCAACAGTACACGTATCTTCTTGTAGTGTGAAATATAAAAATTATTACCAGCTCCAACTGGCTGCAGGAAGGTTTGAGCTGTACTTTGGGTTCTGAACTGACAGCACTCAGAAGCCTGGGTATTGCTCTGGACCCCAGCATTTTGCAATATATTTTAAGGATCTAGAGAAAAGAAATCAAGAAACACCAAGGGAATCTAAGTGTTAAATATATTACAGTGGTTTATTTCTAATTTTTTTCAGTCTGGATGCTGGAAGTCTTATTGACTAAGCTTTGCTTTGTTTCACCAGGAAGCCCATCTGGTGTCAGGACAGCAAGGGAATTGGGGTGAAGCTGACTAGTATAAGGCAGTCCTTCCTTTAAAGAATTACTCAATATAGTGGAAAATGTCTAAGATCCCCTATTCTTAGGTAAAGGGAGTGGTACCCCATGATAAACATATCAGAATAAATAAATGTTAGGAGTGTTTCCCAAGATTTCCTGACAAGGAGCCAATGTTGGCCTTGCCCAAATGCTGAGCTTTGGGAAGGGTTTGCTTTCTCTGGACACAGGCCAGGCTGTAAAAGAGCAGAAGGGCATGTGTTGTCTCTAGGCAAGCCTCAAAACATCACAAGGAAGTCTTGTGGCTCAGATTCTTGTGGCCCATACCTGTGAGGCAAAGCCCTGTGCTCGGTGGAGCCCACTGAACATAGGGACAGTTGTGCACAGGTACCAAATGTCAGTTATCATGCAAAACTTCCAGATCAGAGTTTATGTTCCTAAGAACTCTTCGTGCCAGAAGGCTATAATCCTGTTAAAAGCCTCTGGGAACTACTGCAATGCAAATAATAGTAGCAATAATTAGCTCTGCTTTAATTGATACTGTGTATTCCTCAAATGTCAGTGAAAATTTGCTTTGCTAAGCCAACAACTTCTCCCCTGGAACTCTGCTGACTTTACTGGAATTACACGAGGGGTGAGTTTGGATCATTGTAGGTTCCCGGCATAAATTATCAGCTGTTGATTCCTTGCCCTTTAAAACTTGGCAAGCATACAAGAAGAGTTTGCCAGACATGCAAGAACTGGGTCTATGCATTTATGGGGAATCCTTTGGGACTATGCACAGAAAAGAGTACAATTTGCTAGAAGTACCCAGCTGTGAAATCCAGGAACTCCTGCACACAACCCGAGAAACTTAGAGCGTATTTAGCCTGGCATCAATACTAGTGGTTCTTGGAAGCAGTTTTTATTCCCTCAGTTTTATGAAAGCATGAATGTGATAGCAACAAACCATGTAAATGTGTGGAGATGCTAAATTTACAGAATAGTCCTAATAGGCATGATTTTGGTTGGATAATCTAGAGTCAG
Organism: Grallaria varia; assembly: GCA_013396735.1. Lineage (NCBI taxonomy): Eukaryota > Metazoa > Chordata > Aves > Passeriformes > Formicariidae > Grallaria > Grallaria varia. The sequence continues at coordinate 557,077 of VWZG01002280.1, forward strand.
TTAATGGTTACTCCTGTTTATCCCAGTGGCTAGGATTTGTCTCGTTTAATATTGAGAGTGTAGGTCTGTGCACATCATTGGCATAAATAAAGATAACACACTTCAGAGCACACAACATCTTCAATATGAGCAACGTCCTCATCTGGACATTTTGTCTTACTGAGCATGCAAGAATTTTGATGCCCCATCCTTCATGAACAGACAACTGCCCTGTAGCACTGCTACAGGTTTGTGCTCAGACATTCCTCAGGGATTCTTTCTAAAGGAAGGATAAATGTTCTCTGCCTCTAGTTGTCTAAAGGTCAGATGCCTGAGCTAAGCTCGTGGTGTGAACATCCTTCATTCAGTTATGTTAGATGGCCTGAATGGCAGCTCTTAGCTTTCCAAGACCCATCTGGATCAAAGTGAAGGGAGATAAATTCCAAGCACAGAGTTTCTACTTTGACATTACTGGGCAAGATTAGTGCCAGTAGCAGATTGTGAGTCTAAAATTTTCCATACTTACCAGGAAAAGACTCCGGGCTTGAGGAGCTTCTGCATATCACAGGATCAAGTTATTTCTGTGTTTACTGGGCCTAATGGATAATGGGTTTGGGCTATAATGAGGTCCTTCAGACACTCAGAGATAATGCGCGTGATCTGATGGGTTTTCCTTATGTACAGAATTGCTGTTGCTGAGCAGACTCAGGAACAGATCACTCTAGCACATTACCAGTAAGCCCATTAGTGAAATGAAGCATTGCAATTATTAGGCTTCTTTATGCAAATATGTTTGTGTGGAAAAGAGAATCATTTGAACTGGGTTTAGCATTCAGGAAGACCTTGCCAATATCATATGTGGTGATAGTTGCTGTAGCTGTTATTGATCAGTTTCTTTTTTCACCCCTGGTATGTGTGGATGTAAATGGAATGAGTGATGTGAACTTTAATGATCACAAGGATGGTCAGGATTTAGACCTTATCATGTGGGTTTTTTCAGTAGCTACATTCGTTCCACAGTTTTCACAACATCTTCTAACATGAACTTTGGTTATACTATTTTTCCATTGCAGTGATTGACAGCATCAGTATTTTATTTGGGGCAAAATCCACAAATTTTTCACACTCAGCTAAGTTCCTTCAGGAAGAATTACAGAATGAGGGCTTACATATCAAATCAGTTTCATTTGGGGACCTTAGTTTATCAGGTTGATCCAACAGATTCATTTATCACAGCCCATCCACCTTAAGCTGGGCACCTTTCCTGTAATGAGTTCCTGGCAGCCCAGGACCAGGTGATGGAACATGACCCATTACAGCAGGCTCAGGTACAGGAACCAATAGAGATGCATTATCCAAAGCAGCACGGTTTGAAGTGCCATCTTGTATAACAAATTATTGACTTCATTGTACATGGTACTAGGATTTAATTAAGTGATAAGGCCCATCATAGTAGCCCTTTATCTAGCAGATAAGGCTTTACCAAGCTTACCCAAGAGGTCTTTATCTGAAAGATAAGAAAAAGGTACATAAGGTGCCTTCTCCTGGTTTTAAATCTTTAATTGAAAAGACCTTATTTTTTAAGTTCTAGGTTGTTGTCTTTTCTTTGTGGCTTAGTATTAAAGATTCAGATAGACTTGTATAAGGAAGATTGTAATAGGAAGAATGATACCTGTGGCCTTCACTGCATGAAATTAATAGGATTTATGTAGTTTTTATTCACAATGCACCACCTCTCAGCTGAAGTGGAAATTTAGCCCTTGATTCACAGGAGATTTTCCAGTGACTTCATGATGTTGTGACCATAGAAGAGGTTCATTCATTTCATTCATTGCTGATTTCAGAGGGCTATAATTGTGATTATGTTGTAAAGTTTAGAAAAAATCAGGATTGTCCAATAGAAAAAAATGAGGGATGCAGATAATTTCAAGACAGTTCTTTTAATGATCATGTTGTCAACTAAGCTAAATGATTTCTAGTTTTATAGTCCTTTACCTATGTGAAATAAAGACATGTAAGCAGAAAACTTGTAAAGAAATTAAGGCTATTGCAAAGAACTGGTGCTTAGAATAAGATGAACACACTTGAAAACACAAAATAATACCACTGCTAACGTTCAGTGGAGAAAAACACAGAGGAAATTCCAGAGAAAGGAGAGAAGAGCATATGTTTTTTTATGAGAAAGGCACATAAGGGCCACTGCATGGTTGAAAACAGGGCAGGATCTTTGGATTTAGCAGATTTAATCCCTAATGTTACAGACACTTTCTTAATAGAATCCTTTCATAAAGGTTCAAGCCTTTTTTAGAAGTAGCTAGGCTGTTGCCTCCACCTCCCTTAGAGGAAGGCTGTTATGCAACATCCTTATACTAACAATTAACTGGGATCTTCTAGTTTACAGTATGACTGTATCCTGACCAGTCCATACTTGTTTGTTCTTATGTGTTGATACTATCTTTTAGCATGTGACATCTCATCCTTCCCAGTATTTTTCCTTCCCATCCCCATCTAAGCCCATACATTAGTCAGCCTTTACTACTTTACATAAACGGAGCCCCCCTTGGACCATTCTGTCCTTGCAGGTCCAGAAATGGCACCCACTAATTGACTCTGTATCCCTCCTGGGACCAGGGACATATCAGACTTGCTATTCTTTCCACCTCAAGTTGTTTTGTGTATGCTCTGAGAAATTCCCCTGCATTTCCAGACATCGAAGAACCTAAGCTGCCACGTACTGGAAATCCAGTAGGTTACTGCCCAAAGCAGTTGTCTACCACATAAATTGATAGCGTTGGCAGCTCTGCTTGTGAAAGACCCTCTGTTCCCCAGATTGTTAATCATCCTGATCCGCACCTGTTCCAGCTTGAATTCTTCATGCTTGATCAGGGGCAGTAAAGCAGAGTCTGAAGGGATCAGATTGTATTAGAAGAGCTTGGAGCAATTCAAGTCAGGACTGAGTAGCAATTACAATGAGAGATACCCTCCAGGTTACACAAGAGGCAAATTGCCTTGGTGGTGAGCGGAAGTTTGTAGCGCTGCTCCGAGCCTGTGTGTTCAGGAACCAGGGGATTTCATTTCAGTTGTTGACAATCTGACGCCTTTTATGGGCAATTGATTTATTTTTTTAAAACCTGTCTGGCATGGAAGCAATGAGTGACTGGAAAGGTGTGAATTAAAATGTGTACACAGCTAAAGATGGTTACTCAGATATTTGCTTAGATTTGAAATCCCAGCTGCAAAGGTGGGATTATTCTTTCTAGCTCCAGCTCCCCTTTGGTAATTGCCTCGTGAGTAATTCTGCTGTGTCTTTTTACTTACATATTTGCAACTTTGAAAACTGATTGAGCTTTCTGCATCATAGAACGCTGTAAACACAGTCCCTCACTTTAATATATCCCATGTAGAGTTCCCTCACCTTGGTATAGCCTCTCATGCCTGCAAGTCTTTGAAACAGGTCTCTGCTGCCTCATCCTCCAGGAAGGCCAGTGGAGCTGCATCTACTGGCTTCAGCTGAATAACTTATCCACCACGTACGTAGTGTTCATTTCACTCAGAAGAAGATTTTACCTGAGTGCTGCTTGCAGGCACTTCTGCTGTCCTCTGCCTCCCTGACATCCAGGGAACAAATTCAACAACCTTCACTTACATGTATTTCAACATGAAATTATTTTGCTTCGTATATCTGAACGGTATCTTATAAAAAGGGATTTCTCCTTCTTCAACTCACACTCCAATGGGAACTGCCCCAATCAGTGATGTGTACTCTCTCACTCTCTCTGTAGTTGTTCCATTAAGGTAGTGTGAAAACTACAACTGTGTGTCCACTGTCATTCTGTATTAGAAGTCAGGGTAAGGTAATGATATGCAAGGTTCATCCTTCTGTAATACTTTCCTTGGAAGTACAGTTCTGCCGTTTCTGCTGTCACCCTGCATTTAGAGTGCAGAGAGTGCTGCATGACTTGAAAGCAGCAGTAGGCAATTCCCAGTCTAAGCCTTAGATATTTACATATTTATGCTCACTTCAGTGGAGTAAATATGCTATGAATAAATCCTATTATGTTTGAAACTGTACTTACAGTATAACAAAAACACAGTACAGTGCTGCAATCTCAGGTTTTCTTTTGGTGTCTATGTGGGCATAAATTTATTAAATTATATATTGTTAACATTATATTTAGCTTCCAACAGCTGTTAGAATACTGTGTAGAATGTGAGAAAATAATGAAGGAAGAGTCCTTTACTTCTTAAACAAGAATTGAGGAAAAAACACTGTCTGTGGGTAAACCAGTTCTGAAGGAAATGGCCAGTCCATCATAGGTGACCCTACAGCTGTTAGCTTTGTTGTTATTGCTTTTGAAGTTGTGTGCATCAGAATGTGCCATCTAATACTAGGGTTTTTTTCAAAGGACATTGCCAGGTATTGCTGATACAATGCCATGATGTTGCACATGTCACAACCTTATGTTGGTGTTGTGTTCTGGGGAAGAGATCGTTTGATACCTGCCAAAATTTCTCAAGGGTTTCTGTTCTGGAGGAGGTGTCAGACTGATGCTTGGGTTGGCATGGTCCTCTCAGCAGTTCTTGGAGCATTATGCTAAGATGAGGGATCCCTGTGAGAAAAGAGTGTGTATGTTGTATACTCTTCATGATACTATTACCCAAATGAATTTTAAATGCTTTCATTATTTCAAAGCAATGATTTTTTTGTGCATGTGTGCAAATCTTTAGCACCAATATATCGCCCAGAGGAGTCCTGAAGAAGCCAATGAGCTGCTCACTGTAGGAAGCTCTGTATTAGGCTTCACATCAATGTGGATATCTCTTTGCTTTTACAACTTGACCCTAAATCTGCTGAAGTAGAAGAGTTTTACATTACTTCGGCACAGACAAGGCCCTGAAGTTTGCAAAGAGCCTTTCAGTAAAGCCAAAGATCAAGTCTCACTCCATCTGCTTAGATGGTGTATGAAGACTGCTCATCTTAATTGGAATAGTCATAGGATTTTCCATGGAGTATTTGACAGTATCCATCTAGGCTCAAGCTGTCACATTCAGACATGACCTGTATTACAGAGGGAACTTCCAGGCTGAGAAGCAGATTCAGAGGAGCTGGAAGTGTAACAGTTTTGTGTATGTCCTCATAGTACAGGGTATGAGGAGTCTCTTACAGAGAACTTAAATTAAGGAAAAGGAGTTACAGGAGTTATGGAGTAAGGAGAGTTAAAAAATAAAAAAGGTAAGGAACTATAAAAGCTGTAAAAAGAAGATGGATCTCTGGCTAAGCGCATCAGAACTCAAACAGTAGATAGTCATGTCAGGCTGTTGATGATAATTCAGGCTTTGCTGGACACAGGGATTTAGGCTGAATCCAGTAATATCTACTTGACAGAGTAAAGATCAGAGTATCAATTAAACACTTTGAAATTTGCCATTGAGACTGAAATGTGCTTCTTAACTTTGGGGAAAGAGTGAAAAAACCCACTTCCAAAAGGCATTTGATGCTCTTTTTTTTTTAGCAAGGTATTATCTGTGAAATTTCCAGGTGGAATACTTTTTAACAAAGACCAGTTTTAATAGGAGTTGCAAGAAGTTTGTGCCAATGCAGTCTGCAGCCTTGGACATGCCAAGGACTGTGCATTGAGTGTGTGAGGGGTGTGACCTGTGCTTATCTCAGGAGAGCACCTTCAAGCAATGCTGAAGTTGCTGTGCCTGCTTTAGGACAGAAAAGGTGCAACTTGCCTTCTGAGGAGTTGTCATGCTGTGATAAGTGGCCACTTCTCATAGTTGCCCCTCAGTTACTTTACGATTCTCATGACTGTGTTTTCAATATATTGGTTGTCTTGCTTTGTATGTTTACTTTGTGAGTTCTTTGAGGTAGGGACACTCTTGAAAGCTAGGAGAAGGCGGATCCTAATCTCAGCAAGAGAATGAAACATAAAGACTTCATAAGAGCATCTCTTTGTTCAGAGCTTGAAGAATATTAAGAATCAGTATGCAGTTCTACTCTGAGCAGCAACTGGCAAAATTAGCTCAAGAAACAGAAGAAATACCTTGTGTACTGTCTTTTGTCTGCATCAAATTTGCTCATGTTTCTTTGCAGTTTTGGTTTAGGGAAAATATGGATTTCCTTCCATTAGGCATCAATACCATCAGGAAGTGTTGAGATTATGATACATTCAAAGGTGCATTCACATTGTCAGCACAATGTCACTTCACACCATTTACCGTAGGATCATTATTTAAGAAGCAAATGAGTCCTCAAATGAAGAGAATGTATAAGCCTGTATCAGTAAGGAGACGGCATCAAAAGTTTACCCCCTGGTACTGTGGATGAGTGGTCCAGCTCACTGATCTCATTTCCCCCAGAAGAGGGTCACAAGGCTCTCCTCACCAGTCGCCACTATCATTCCCACTTTAAAATTAAGAATAAAATAATACAAGGTCTGTAGAGATATATGTACTCCTCAGCTATTGCTAGAAGCCTATTGTCACAGAAATCAGAGCAGGCTCATTTTTCGGTCTTCTCAGGTCTATGACCAGAGATACATTCTCAGTGTTACAATGCCGATCAGTATAAAGATACTGACATGGATTCATTTGGTGCTGGCTCAGGACCCAGAAGTAGACCCAGTGACATGAAGCTCCAGATACATCAATTCATCAGTCATGCTGCTTCCCAGGCAGAGCAATGTAGATCTTCACGAGGATGGTGAAGATCACAGAAGTTTGATGTTACTGCAAAACTGATTTCCTCTCCCCTAATTCTCAGCCTTATACAGGACTATTGGGTCATTGTTCCTCTCTTAGGAGGTTAGATTTCATTTCTGTGGCGAATCAAATACAAATCTCCAGAAGACCGTTGTTCCACAGAACACAAATTGCTGACAGTTGTTCCCAGACTTGAAGGCCCATAAAATAAATTATGGGTAATCAACTGAGGAAACAGCAAGTTACTTTTAAATTGTAACAAATATGGTCCTAGGCTGAGTCTATTAAATTGTAGTGGGTAGGGGTTTTGCCATTGTTTTCAGGGAATAGAGCCCTGAGAAATTTGAAAGCATGAAGACCTTGAGTTGTTTTTATTTTAGAACACATGAGAAATGATATGCGAAGAAAAGTTCTGTACAAACCACAGTAACTTGACAGTTCTTTTGGTGAGGATAGAGCACACCAGAGCAAACCAATATGTCTTAATTAATAACTCTGTCTACTCAGTACAACTCCAGTAATGCTAATCATTTCCTGAGTAGTCTTGACTGAATACAAAGGCTTTTTAGACTTCTGTTTGATTTGTTTTTTCAGTACTGTAGTGTTTTGAAGATAAATAGAAACTGTTAATGAATATGTATATGTTTTCTGATGCAGAGTGTCTCAGTGAATATTCTAGGACGATTTTGTAGTCTGCAATGAACATACTCCTTTGAAGTTTTTACTGATCTAAAAATGCAGTCATTATGTTTGGGTTACACATAAGTTTACTGATCTAGTTAGACAAAGGAACTGAGCTTAGACAAAGTATTTCAAGACAAGAACACTTTTCAACTTCAAACTGCAAAATACCATGAAAATTCCTTTCAATAGCTGCAAGACAGTTAAAAATTCATTTAACAATATGAAACAAGCTTGAGTTTTACCTCTTAGAGAAAAACAACAAAACCCAGCCCTTCCTCATTGCTTAAACAAGAAAAGTGAATAAATTGAGAAGCACTGGAGGAAAAGGTCCATATGAAGGTTGTATGGAGGCTATACTGTGCAGTGCCTGCTGTACAGCCTGATGACTTCATGCCCTGCTGTCCAGAGGAATGGTGGCAGCTGGGGTCCTGGGGACCAAGTGTCCCTAGTCTGCACCCCTGGGCAATCCCAGGGACCAAAGCAGAACTGCCTGCTTGGCTATTTGCTTGGTGACTGTTTGGGTGGTCTGATTTCAGAATCACAGCTATGGGAGTGTATTTTTACTCAGCTTTGATGGGAAGCCAAGGTGGGTGAGAGCAAGCCTTCAGGTTTACTTCCAAAACAGGGGGGGGAAATTAAGCACTCAACACTTAACATTAGATTTCCATTTCCTCTTTGTGTTTTCAGCATTCCAGTGTCAATCAAAAGACTTCAGTGAGTGCATTATCCTGTTGCATAAGGTACTGCAAAAACTCAGGCAGCCCAGCCACATTCAACCATCTGGGTTGCATTTAAGGTTATTTTTGAAGCAACATTCACCTCTTCCATGGGATGAGCAGACTATGTTTACTACCAAAGCATTTACAAGAATTGTAAGAGAGTAGACTGCAGCCACTGATGCTGAACCCATCACAAGCTGCTGCCCAAACCTCCTCATAGCCTGCAAATCCTTGTGCTGGATCTCTCTGGAGAACATGCTGCTCTATGTGTGTGTGCGATACTCCTGTGACACACAGTCAACTGGGAATTAGTGAAACTCTATTTTTACTGATGACTTAAAGCAGGATTCAGATTCTCTAAGGGGCTGGGGACTGATCCTGCAACCAGCGATGCTCAGGTCTGACATAAGCACAGCACTGCAGTTCTGTAAGACAATTAGCGTTACAATCAGCTTTACTGCGTCATCCAGAAATCCTGTACTGAGGAAGTCTCCAATGAGGTCATTTCATGCCAGGCGGTTTGCCATGGTGACTCTGATTCCAGCCTCACCATGGTACTACCTGGCTGGAGCTGCACGCAGGCAAGGCAGGAGGCTCTGTTGCTGAGGGTCCCTGTTTCTCCATTCATTTAGGCCCCTGGTGTCACCTCCCAGGGTGGTGGCAGTAGCAGAAAGCCCTCAGAGCAGACCTGTGGCATACCAGCAGTGCTGTGTCTCTTCAGCATAGGTGCCAGATGGCAGATGCCAATGGAAGGAAGGACACTTATCGATCCACCCTGGGCTCCAGCTGAGTCCAGCCTGAGCTCAAGTTGGGATGCCTGCTCTCAGACGGAGCCGGTGGGTTTGGGGAAGGTTTCAAATCCGGCTGATTAAGCTGACAGGTGTCAGGCTGCAGCTGCAGAGCAAAGGCTTCTCTGAAGGGAGCTGCTGACCTTCTTGTTAATCTGGGAGAGCCTGCTTAAGCAGAGATTTGCACGGGAAACTGCAGCATCTTTCACCTGCTTGATGTTTTGCCTACGTCAGGTTTGCTGGCCACTTAAAAAAAAGAATATTAACTTTCTTTTTTGGTATTTTTTTTTCTGGGCAGTCATTTTATACTTAGTTATTCAGAAGCCAGGGACTGATGGTTGCATTCCTCTCTTTCCAGCAGGAGTTGTGTTGAAATGCACGTTCACTGCCTGTCATGGGCAAGCACTGTCAGCTCTGGTACCAATGGTGCTGACTTTGTGTTGTACCTCCCAGAACCTGCTCAGCTTTATATTTACATTGACAATATGAAGCAGCTCAAGAACAAATGTTTTAGTCAGTAATTGCACAAGTACCAGCTCATGGTGAATCCTTGTTTGCACAGCATCTGTGGGGTTGGGTTAAACGGATTATTCCAGAAAGGGCTTTCACACCATGCTGGGCCTACTGCAAACAGAGCAGGTCGGCAGGGCTGTTTAGTGCCTAAGTTTAACAAAAAGGATCTTCTGCAACAAGCTAAGGGAGCGCTGTTATCAAGCATTTCAAAGTTTGAAAGCCAGGCTTTGTGGGACTAAATGTCCTGCCTACCAGTTTGGTCTTGTTCCAGCAGTTATTCCAAGAGCTGACGTACATGTAGACTTTGTTATCATTCTGACTGTAAGAAAGCAGTCTTTGACACACATTGGTCCAGTCCTGTGAATGCATATGGGGTGGATGTGTCTGGACATGGAAGCTCGGGCTGATAGACATCAAGAAGAGCGTCAGTGCCAGGTTTTGTTTTGTGCTTCCCAGGAGGCTCAACACAAGACAAGGAAGGAAAACAGCTTCATGATATCTTTGCATTTCTGGGTTTCGGGACTCATCCAAGGGCTGGCACAGCTGACAGCCGTCACCCCAAGCGTTGCTATAGCTTACAGGCACTGCCCACAGTTGCCCACCAGCTGCTATGCAACCCAAAAAAGGCTCAGCACAAAGCACTCCAGGAAGCCCCCTCTTCTTTTCCCTCCATGTCCCCTTCATCCGGCGCTCTGATGAGAGGTTAGACTGAAATGAAGAGGTTGCCTCATGAATTAATTGAATTAATTTAATTCATCTTTAATAAATTTTTAAAAGTAGCAGATTTTCTCTTGCAGATTTGGAATGAAGTGGCATTAAGTTTTGCTAATCATTCTTACTATTTATTTTCAGTTCCTAAGATAATTTTAATACTCGCTTCATCTCTTTTTGCCTCATAAGAAATAAAACAAGCTGTTATGGATTTTTTTTCTTTTCGTTTTTCCCTCTACTTTTTTTCTTACAACTCTGTAACTATTTAACACTTTTCTGATTATTTCAAATGGTGCAGGGAAGAATAATGTAAAAAAAAAAAAAAAAAAGACAAACTTAACAATGCTACTCAATTGACGGTATTTCTTTTTCTTTTCCTTTTCTATTTTTACCATGCCTCCAAACCTGGGTAATTTTGAAAATCGTGGTCTTCTATGTAAGAAATTGTGTACCAGGTCAGAACAAAAGTCCATCTGGCACAGTTTTTATCTCTAGGATAAAAACCAGTAAGAGATATGTAGAGCCAACACCAAAAAAAAGAAGCAAGAACACTTAAATATACTCAAAATATTTTCTATACATTTGTGACTGGGGAACTAGAAATTATACCTTTATCTCACTGTTGTCATTGCTATCTTGCTTCTTTGTATTGTTGCCTAAAATGGGAGAAAAGAACTTTCCAGACAGTATCAGTACAGATAAAATAGAGAGCTGGTCTTTAATGAAGGCACTTTCAGGTGCAAAATACCTAGATGCACACCCAGTACAGGATTCTTACGAATTTATAACACTAATTAATTATCATATCTAATGGATATATCCAGCCTGAGAATCGTCCACCCCCAGAACCAGCTCGGGTCTGCCCTTTTGGAGGCTCTCCAAGGGTTTTGAGCTTTGACTTGCTTTGACTGCAGTCATATCTTCCAGGTGCATGTGATCCAAACAAGATGTCTTTGCTGAAATCTTTTCCTTGAAAAGAACGTTAAACAGAATTTCAAGAATGTGGCACAAACTGTGAAAAAGGGATTTAGAAGCTGTTGACTGCTGCCTTAAGAGTGAGAAACTATACAGCTATATTAAAATCTACAAAAATGTAAAAATCTTAAGGCATTGGTATGAGATCAACGTTCAAGGACAAAGTTAGATCCTTTGCTCCTTTTGCAAAATTTAAGTCATGAATGGCTACAAGTGACCACTGAATTTGAGGGTTTCCCTGAAATTTCTCTGAAATATTTATAGACAGTCTTGGTTTCTAAATGTGTTGTGGTCATTCAGTGCAGACTCACATGAAAGTGCTGTGGTTGGGATGCAGCCATCGTGATGTGGAATGAAAGTATTCATTAGATAGGCAACACTGGTCAAGGTGATTGCTGGAATGCTTGAATGAGAAATTAATCTTATCAGAGCCACTAGAAAATGGAGAGGATATATATATTAAGAAATATATTTTTAGAAAATTTCAGTTAAGCCTCTTGAAAAATATTAGAGAAGAGCCATTTGTTTGCTTGTTCTTTTTGTATCCATCTTTCCCCTTGGTGCATGCTCTATTTCTTCCTGAATAATTTCTTTATAAAAGGTTTTGCACAGTTTTACCCTTTATACATCATTGCTGTATATCATGGTTTAGCTTAAGCATCCCATTCCAGCATCACCTACTGTGAGAGAAGGCAGTCCCTGATCCCCTCACACAGTATCTCGTGGGTGTACCTGATGGATGCTGCTCGTGTGCTTCGTTACCCTCTCCAAAAATTTACTGAAATGAGAAACCATCCCCATTTCATTGATCTACACAAAAAGCCTTACCGGGGTGCTGATGGGTGTGCTGAGAGAACAACAAGGCCCCCCAACCTCCCAGCTTTGGTCATGTTATGTTATGCTTACGGAGATGCTCTGCTCCTGGAGCAGGCTTCTCACTCTCCTTTGCCTGTTCAGCTTCTGTCAGTCTTTCTCTCTTGTTGAACGTGACGTCCTGCATCATACAAAAGGGGTGGTTTTAGTGATATCTTTGAGGTGTGCAAATTATAAGCAGGGTTTTCTGCCTTGTGTCAGTATTTCATTCCCTGTCATGAAGACAAGCACAGGATGGCTCCTGAGTGTTACCCTATCAGGCCTGCTGCTAACACGTTTGCCACAGCTTTAAACTTACTTCTGAGATAGCAGATGAGCTGGAGAGCCTGGAATGTTTCTCCTCCTCATCCCTTAGGTATATTGCTATAGTGTTGTCATCCTCACCAGGACTTCTATAGCTTTGCCATGAGCCAGAGGTTTTGCTGTTGACCCTGTGAAGCCATGTGATGTTTTCACCCCTTGCTTTAGAGCAAATGGTTATGGTTGTGATATTCTAGAGAAAGAGGCTGTGGAGGAGAAGATTGGGAAAAGAAAGAGTGATCCAAGGGAGCTTTCCAAGGATATCTGGTCAGCCTTAAGGGACAGCAAAGCTTCCTTAACACTTGGGTTCGTTGCTGACTTTTGGGCTTGGAAAAATGCCCATTTGGCTGCTGAGAGCAGCCTGAATTGTTGTGCAACTTGGCTGTGAAGGGAATGCAAAGGGATTTCTTCCCCTTCAGGTTCACGCATCGCTAACCATGCCAGGCGTGTTGCTCCGTACTGTACACCCTGAATGAATAAACTGCTCCTAATAAAGAACTGATGTTGCTAATATCTTCGTGTAATTTAAACCAAGGCTTTTTGAATTTAGCTCATTTGGGGAAGAAAAAAAACCACTGATGTTGCAAATGCTTATGCATCTGATTAACTTCTCCGCTTAGCTTAATTTGCAGGATCAGGGCCTTAGCTATCAAGAGGCTACATGGCATTACAGCCCTTCTATACATCTTCATTAGAGTATCTTTCTTACGAATTTGCTTTCATGCGTATTTTTGCAACCTCAGTCATAAACTGGGTTGTATCTGCCAGCAGCAGTGTTTAACTATGTCAGCTCCTCAGTGCCTGAGCTAATCCCTTGTCCTTCTTGACAGGAGTCGGGAGGAGTGCTGTTTCCTAAGGATCGATGCACAAAAGTTGTCATGTCGCTGGTCATTTGCCTAAAAAATTGAGGAGATCATGATTTTTTATTAGGGCCAGCATTTTTGCCCATTCAGGGGTTTTTGTTTGGGTTTTGTTTTCAAATTTGTGTAAGAACAGGGTTGTTATTTTTCTCCAAATGTACTCATTTTCAGGACTAAAAGTGGTGGGGGTTTTTTCTGTTGTGTTACTTCTATTCCTCTCCTTCTACCCTGGCCGCCCTGCAGTTTTTATTCTATTCCATTTTCTCTTCCTTTTCCCTTTTTTTTTTTTTTTGGTTTTGTTTTTTTGTGTGTGTGTGTGTTTTTGTTGGTTTGTTTGTTTGTTTGTTTTGTTGAGTGACATGATGGAAAAGTAATTCCTCACAGCTTCCTCCAACTGCTCTGGCTGATGCACCTGGTATTTTCATATTTTTGATCTGGCAACCATAGTGGATGTCCATCTGGGGAATTCCACAGGTGCAGAAAGGAACAAGTGTTTCTCTTCTTGAAGGCCTGCTTTATTTTTGCCCTTCCTGGTGTCTAAGGACATGCTCCCTCAACTGGCAGCTCCCTCCGAGGTGCCACGACTCTTGGCTGCCCCCCACCCAAACCACCGTGTGAAAAGCTTGACAGAGGCTGAGATGTGAATGCAGATATTAAAACACAAAGACTTCATTTTTTTAAGGGTTGTGCCTAATCCTTTCCCTCCTGGAGCCCTATTTTTTAGAGTCCAAATACTTGTAACAGAACTCATAACTTGTAGAGGCAGATGAAGCACTGGCAGCTTCCCAGTTGTAAGAGACATGGAGGAAAATTTTGACTGCATGGGCCCCTACACAAATGCTGGTGAGCTTAGTCCATGGCTGAAGCATCCCTAGGCTGGGGGATCCTGCCAGCTGTCTCCTTGCCGTGCCATCAGACCCTGCTGAGAGCTCATGGCAGACAGAGCTCTGCTGGAAGATGCTTTAGATACAGGGATTTACATGCCTCAAAGACGTATGCGTGTAAGATAGCTGTTTATTTCAAAAAGGTTTTGTGAATGTTTGGGTTGTTCCATGGGCATGTGCAAACTTAAATTATAGCAAAAGTAAATTAATGGAGAAAGTAAAAAAGATCTGCAATTTAAGTTATCCTTTCCATTAGTCACAGTATTCTATTAAACTGATTTCATGCTTTTATTTCGTTACATCACTTGGTAAATTAAAACCCCATCCTACAGTATGAGGTGGGAGGAAGGAGCCTTAAATCCACGGAGTCTTCAAAGGTGAAATCTTTGCGTAGGGTGTCTCTCCTCTCACTGCATGAACTGGACACCCGTCAAAAGTTAGATTTGGCTGTAAAAAACCAGGATGAGCAAGTGTTGGTCATTTGGTGCCTCAGAACCTCTCTGTGGCACCTCAAGCTCTTTCCCAATCCCTCACAGTTTCTGGGGCTCCCACCTGGTCCCCAGTTTGGCACATGTGAAGCAGAGACCACCTCACCTGGCTTTGAGGATGCACAGAGCCCAGTCAGAGAAGGCACAGGGAGCAACAGCCCATGAGGCTTTGCCAAGGTGAGAGATGGTCTGCATTCTCTGAGGCCAACTTGGCTTTTGTAAGAAGTGATAGGTGCAAACAACTGCTGGTACCCCAAGCTGCTGCATCCCAAGACAACATCCAGGTCTGGGCTTTGAAAGCAGGTTTGAAGAAGGGATGAGCACTACTGGCTGCTGGAAGCAGGGCTGGAATGAAGCAGGAAGATATTTCTAACGCTGGTGTAAAAAATTACAGTCTTTTGGTTCAGTTTTCAGAAGCACTTTCTGGCATGCCCACCTCAGAAATGCTTCCTCATCCCTAAGGAGCTGCTTTGCTACTCCTGCTGCTGTGCTGGGTCTTCCCATAGGATAGCAGTGCTGCTTGTACTGGGGAATGCCACTGGCTGCTACTGCCCATATGATGGGAGCAGTGCTATGAGAGCAGTACAACCATTTGCCTTCCAGTGAAAATTAATACGATGCCAGTTTCTATTTTGCTTGGCTGAAATACCTGTTCCAAAGAGGTCAGCAAGTGAAGAGTGATCAGGATAGGCTGGCTTTGCAGTCCTCTTTCTGTAAAACTTTCCTTCCTAATTAAATTCCCTTTCTGTAAAACTTGCCTTCCCAACCAACGTCCGTTTTCTGTAAATCTTCTGATTTTCAATAAAACTTTCAGGTGCAGTCCCCTGCCTCTAAGGCCTCCCTTTAAAACTTCCAGCCTGCAGGCTCAGAGATGGATGCAGTTACACTGGAAAAGTCTCAGCTCAATATTAAAAGGGGCAATAATCACCCCTGAAAAAAAGGAGCGTTATTGATGCTGAAGTCAATAGCTGCTTACAGCCATTGCGGGACTTGCTGCTCACTCCGTGATTGCTCTTTCCCCTGCAGGACTCGGTCAGTCAGTGAGCAGAGCACAGTTTCTTTCACAGTTTCCTTCACAGTCTGGAGCGCTGGGGATGCTGTGTTTAGTTAAGTGCACACCAAGCCTCCACTGAGAGCTCTGGCATCTCCACAGAGGCAGAGTTTGTGGCTTTGGATTTTTTTTCTGCATCTGAGATTCATGGTGCTATTGTCAGACAGTGATTTGGGGCAAGTACCATCTGCAGCCAGCCAACAGGAGAGTCAATTCTGCAATGGGACTGCTTGCCATGTTTTCATGGAGATGCACAACCTCTTCCTCCAGCTCTGCTACTGGAGTTGTTGCCCAGTGGCCTACAAGGCATAGGGGGTTTGGGGACCTGCCCTTGCTGATGTAGACTGGCTTTGTTTGTTCAGCTCATCTGCCCACTGTGAGCCAAGGTGCTTGGGAAGACCTGCTCAGCACCCTTCTTCCCAGGCGTGCTCGTCGTGGTGGTGATTCCACCTGGCTCCAGCTAAGAAGGCTTTGGCATATATTGACAGTAATGCACACAGGGGGAAAAACTCCCCATCTGTGGTCATGGAGCGGAGAGACGAGTGGCTGCCTTTCTTAACAGATGGCATAACAAACTACATGAAAAACACATCCCCCTGAGACATATAACCTGACATCAGATAGTTTCAACAACATATTGAAATAAGTCCTCCCTGATGATCGCTGTGGCTTCAAACGCAGCCATACCTCTCTCCCCGAATCCCCTGACAAAGCTGTGGGTGATGGAGGCACAGCAGTTTTGAGAGGTCCCACCCTGCTGCCTCTGCCGGCAGCCGGATTTGGGGCGGCAGGCTGAGCAGTGACTGAGACGGCCCCCAGATGCTGGGGACTGGAGAAGTGGGGAGCTAAGACATTAGCACTTCTCTGTAGGTAGTCTTTTCAGGCTGAATAAGCTCTTTGTTCTGAGAAGTGCTTACTTTAAACATCTGTAGTAGGAGTTTTAGCGTTTTACTTTGGGGATAATAGGCTTGGATTAGATGGAAGGGAAGCAGAACCACTCGAGGAACAAGTGCTTTCAGAAGTTGCTTTTGCTGTTGGGAAGCTCTATGTAGAGGAACACTGCCCTAAAGCTGGGTAGTGGACAGGTAATCCTGGCCTTCACAATACTCTGGACATGTGAAGACATGTGAAGCAATGCTCAAATATGACCAAATTTGAGAATGTGGGAGCTGAAAATCTCATGCTCAGCAGCCCAAATAGACCCATCAGCACCGGAGGTACCTGGTGTATCTGTAGGGGCCAGGGCAGGGCTCTCATTCCATGTCTGCCATGGGCTTGGGATGCTCTGTGCCAGTACAGCAGTGATCCACACACCAACCATGTCCTCAGTGATAGCAGCGAGCGAGGAAGAAGAAACAGCCCACACGACTTGCAAATAGCATCAGCATCAGACAGAGTGGGAGTTGATGGAGAAACAAACATTAAATTAATTTAGTTCACAACTCTCCTGTAGGGTATGGGATCTCCCTGTTTTCCCAGAAAGAAGTCTAGAGAGATTAATGTCAAAAAGATCCACTAATTTTGATGACCCAATTTGCATGCCTAATGACCTGATTTTTCTGAACACTTCATGTTCTGTAGCATTTTATGTGCTGGAAGGACACTGCCCTTGTTTTCTTTCACAGCAACGAGTGCTCAGCAGTTTTGTGAATCAGAACTCAGGGTATTAATTTATGCATTCAAAAAACAAAACCCCACACAATTACCAAGATGAAGCATTCAGTATATGGTTTGGATGACTTGGCAGTATCTCAGAGAAAGTCTTCAGCAGGGACAGAGATAGCAGCCAGTGCCCCAGGACACCATTCAGCTGCCTTCACCATGTCTCCTTCCTCCTCCTCAAATTTCCTGCCTCGTTTCCTGGGCAGCTTTCAGTTTCAGCAACAAATGAGAGGGGAATTGAGGTGGATACAGGGCTCTTTCCCAGCAGATGCTAAGGCAGGCATTTATGGACTTCTGAGATCCTGGTTTGAAACCTTAATATATTTATGTGATTACTTCTGTATAGCACAGCATCCTCTTTTTACCTCTCTTATGGTTTGGTACATCAGATCTCATTCTGATGAACTTCCACTCTGTTTTAACGTATCACAGGCTCAAAGAATAATTAGGCTTGGGAGGGACCTCTGGAAATCATCCAATCCAACTCCTCTGCTAAGGCAGTGTCATCTAGAGCAGGTGATACAGGAATGCATCCAGGTGGGTTTTGAATGTCTCCAGAGAGAGAGACTCCATGGCCTCCCTGGGCAGCCTGTGCCAGTGCCCTGCCACCCTCAATATTAAGAAGTTCTTCCTCTTGCTAAGGTGGAGCTTCTCGTGTTTTAGTTCATGGCCATTGTTCCTCATCCTGTCACTGGACACCACTGAAAAGTGTCCAGCAACATCCTCTTGGCACCCACCTTTGAGATATTTATATGCATTCCTGAGTTCCCCTCTCCATCTTCTCTTCTCTAGATGAAACAGGCCGAGCTCCCACAGTCTCTCCTCCTAACAGAGATGCTCCAGACCTCTAATCGTCTTTGTGGCCCCCTGTTGGACCCTCTCCAGTAGCTCCTCCTTGTTCTCCTCTGTACAGAGGAGCCCAGAACTGGACGCAGCACTCCAGATGTGTCCTCCCTAGGGCTGAGTAAAGGAGGAGGGTCACCTCCCTCATCCTGCTGGCCACATGCTTCCTGGTGCACCCTGGGATCCCATTGGCCCTCCTGGCCACAAGGGTACACTGCTGGCTCATTGCAAACTTCCCATCCACTGAGACTCCCAGGTCCTTCTCAGCAGAGCTGCTCTCTGGTAGGTCACCCCCCAACCTGTACTGGTACTTGGGGTTATTCCTCTCCAGGTGCAATACCCTGCACTGGCCCTTGTTGAAGCTCACTGGGTTTGTCTTTGTCAGACTTTCCAGCCTATCAAGGTCCATCTGAATGGCGGCACAGCCTTCAGGTGTATCAGCCACTCCCCAAAATTTTTTATCATCAGCAAACTTGCTGAGAGTACATTCTGTCCCTTTGTCCAGGTCACTGATAAACACATTGAATAAGATTGGACCTAGTATTGATCCCTGGGGAATACCAACAACTACAGGCCTCCAGCTGGATTCTACTCTGCTGATCATGATCCTCTGAGCTCTGCCATTCAGCTAGTTCTTGATCCATCTCACTATCCATTCACATAACCCACATTTCCTGAGCCTGCCTAGGAGGATGTTATGTGAGACTGTCAAAAACTTTTCTAAAATCGAGGTAGACAACATCCAGGGGTGGAAGTGTGGCTGACTGGCCAGTAGTTTCCTGTGTACTCCTTCTTGCCCTTTTTAAAGATGGAAGTAACACTGGCCTTCCTCCAGTCATTGGGCACCTCTCCTATTCTCCATGATTTTTCAAAGATGATGGAGAGTGGCTTAGCAACAACATCTGCCATCTCTCTCTCAGTGGG
>VWZG01002280.1:576062-614469 GCA_013396735.1 Grallaria varia
CCCAATTTGCATGCCTAATGACCTGATTTTTCTGAACACTTCATGTTCTGTAGCATTTTATGTGCTGGAAGGACACTGCCCTTGTTTTCTTTCACAGCAACGAGTGCTCAGCAGTTTTGTGAATCAGAACTCAGGGTATTAATTTATGCATTCAAAAAACAAAACCCCACACAATTACCAAGATGAAGCATTCAGTATATGGTTTGGATGACTTGGCAGTATCTCAGAGAAAGTCTTCAGCAGGGACAGAGATAGCAGCCAGTGCCCCAGGACACCATTCAGCTGCCTTCACCATGTCTCCTTCCTCCTCCTCAAATTTCCTGCCTCGTTTCCTGGGCAGCTTTCAGTTTCAGCAACAAATGAGAGGGGAATTGAGGTGGATACAGGGCTCTTTCCCAGCAGATGCTAAGGCAGGCATTTATGGACTTCTGAGATCCTGGTTTGAAACCTTAATATATTTATGTGATTACTTCTGTATAGCACAGCATCCTCTTTTTACCTCTCTTATGGTTTGGTACATCAGATCTCATTCTGATGAACTTCCACTCTGTTTTAACGTATCACAGGCTCAAAGAATAATTAGGCTTGGGAGGGACCTCTGGAAATCATCCAATCCAACTCCTCTGCTAAGGCAGTGTCATCTAGAGCAGGTGATACAGGAATGCATCCAGGTGGGTTTTGAATGTCTCCAGAGAGAGAGACTCCATGGCCTCCCTGGGCAGCCTGTGCCAGTGCCCTGCCACCCTCAATATTAAGAAGTTCTTCCTCTTGCTAAGGTGGAGCTTCTCGTGTTTTAGTTCATGGCCATTGTTCCTCATCCTGTCACTGGACACCACTGAAAAGTGTCCAGCAACATCCTCTTGGCACCCACCTTTGAGATATTTATATGCATTCCTGAGTTCCCCTCTCCATCTTCTCTTCTCTAGATGAAACAGGCCGAGCTCCCACAGTCTCTCCTCCTAACAGAGATGCTCCAGACCTCTAATCGTCTTTGTGGCCCCCTGTTGGACCCTCTCCAGTAGCTCCTCCTTGTTCTCCTCTGTACAGAGGAGGCCAGAACTGGACGCAGCACTCCAGATGTGTCCTCCCTAGGGCTGAGTAAAGGAGGAGGGTCACCTCCCTCATCCTGCTGGCCACATGCTTCCTGGTGCACCCTGGGATCCCATTGGCCCTCCTGGCCACAAGGGTACACTGCTGGCTCATTGCAAACTTCCCATCCACTGAGAGTCCCAGGTCCTTCTCAGCAGAGCTGCTCTCTGGTAGGTCACCCCCCAACCTGTACTGGTACTTGGGGTTATTCCTCTCCAGGTGCAATACCCTGCACTGGCCCTTGTTGAAGCTCTCTGGGTTTGTCTTTGTCAGACTTTCCAGCCTATCAAGGTCCATCTGAATGGCGGCACAGCCTTCAGGTGTATCAGCCACTCCCCAAAATTTTTTATCATCAGCAAACTTGCTGAGAGTACATTCTGTCCCTTTGTCCAGGTCACTGATAAACACATTGAATAAGATTGGACCTAGTATTGATCCCTGGGGAATACCAACAACTACAGGCCTCCAGCTGGATTCTACTCTGCTGATCATGATCCTCTGAGCTCTGCCATTCAGCTAGTTCTTGATCCATCTCACTATCCATTCACATAACCCACATTTCCTGAGCCTGCCTACGAGGATGTTATGTGAGACTGTCAAAAACTTTTCTAAAATTGAGGTAGACAACATCCAGGGGTGGAAGTGTGGCTGACTGGCCAGTAGTTTCCTGTGTACTCCTTCTTGCCCTTTTTAAAGATGGAAGTAACACTGGCCTTCCTCCAGTCATTGGGCACCTCTCCTATTCTCCATGATTTTTCAAAGATGATGGAGAGTGGCTTAGCAACAACATCTGCCATCTCTCTCTCAGTGGGTACATCTTATCAGGGCCTGTGGATTTATGGGTGTTAAGTCTGTCTAGCCAATTTCCAGTCCAACCCTCTATGACTAAGGGGAAGTCTTCCTTTCTCCAGCCTTCTCTTATCTCCGAGATCTGCGACTCCTGAGGGACAGCCTCAGCAGTAAAGACTGAAGCAAAGAGGCATTCAGTAATTCCACCTTCTCTTTGTCTTCCATTACCAGGACACCCATCTGATTCAGCAGCAGCCCCACATTTTCCCTCACCTTCCTTTTGCTGCTGATAGAGTATCTCTGTAGGTTCCTTCTTGGGCTCTGCAGTTATGTGTGTGGTTTTGAACGAGAGGGTCTCTAAAGGCCACCAGTGTGGTCCTGCAAGGAGCACTACCATCAAGAGTTGAAGCTCTGCCCTTCCTACCTCCAACACCGTGCAACCATGGTGGGCATGTGATGGAGCCACACCAGAGGACTGACCCAAGGTAAGACCTAAGGCTGAGACTTCATCCATGGAGCTGAAATACAAAATACATTCGTTTTGGACAGGCAATGTTACTTCACTTAAACCTCCCACTGTTGGCTGTACCTCTTGGGTGCTGGTCTGGCCCCACTATGGACCGGTGCAGAGGGACAAGCTGTTCAAAACATCTTCCTGGATATTTGCAGGGTATTTGCTGTGTTGTGTATCCCAGCACAACTTCTTCCCTGCTGCAAGGAAAGCCTATCCTGTGCCAGTAGTTTTACTTTCCATGCATGTACATATGCCAGATACATACTGTGCACCCTGCAGAGCTCTCTGCTGCACTGGTCAGAAATCTGGCTCTTCAGTGGGGAATGTTCAGGTGGCTGATTTGTACCTGGGCTGATCTGTGTGACTCATAGAGAACCTAAAATACAGCAACCTTCAGGAGATACAGTGTGGCCTTTTGACTGTGACATGTTACACATGGATTTGAGGCAGACAGTGAAGGGGAAACATTGGCGGCTCGCTTGAAATCCAATGTCAAATAAAATCAACACAATTTAATTAAAAGGAAAAAAAAATCTTTCCAAAAAATCTTTGAATTAGATTGAAGACTCTATCTCTTAAGAACATACTGCAAGCTTAATTTTTGGTGTTACAGTTAAATAAAGACATACTTATCTGATTAGCTGTAATCCTCTCATGTTTATTCCTTGAGTCAGAGACCTTATAAAAATGTATCTGAGATTTAGAAATGGGACCCAAGGACAGCGAGTCTGCACCTGGTCTCTCCGCCTGATTGCGGGGAGATATCTCTGTGGTGTTATCAACAAAAAATTACTCTGCTGTTTTGATCATCTCTGTTGTGCTAAAAATTGAAATGTAAACTAAACATATTTCTCCATCTCCTTCCGTGGTTAGCAAGCCTCATCTGAGTTTTTTTGACTTTCCTTTTTTGTAACAGAGCTGGAGTATAGACTCAACCAAAATCCCAAGATCCCATGATAAGGGGGTTGAAACTCTGCTCAGCCATAAACAGGAACCTCCATCCCATGGCTCTGACCCCACAATTCAGGCTCCCTAGACAGGAGTCCTAAGTAATGTCCTCATTTTAACCACTGTCATCCTCACCAGCTGAGCACAAGGACTGTATTTTCTGAGTGGCGTCTCCTTTCAGTCACTTTGGGGGAATCTCCATCACATGTCTGGACCAGTCGCCCTGACTCCATGTATAGTCAAAGCAGAAGTGGGTAGGGAAATCCAGTTCATGATTCATCCCATGTCTGAAGTAGGTCAGACCATCAATGGGAGTCACACCCTGGATCTCGCTCCCCTGGTTACAATGGGGATGTTTCTCCAGAAGTCCACATTGCAGGTGTCTCATGGTGAGATAAAACCCATTCAAGGAGTTTAATATTCTCTGTCACACTCATATTCTGAGTATGAGAAAAAATTGATGACAATCTAGTTGGCAACTGTATTTTTAGGCATTTAAAATAAAACATGCACCAAAAAAAAAGAAAAAAGAAGAAGTTGAAGAACATTTTGCAGAGGGTTTTTTGGTCTCTGCTCTGCTGGGAGTGACCGAGCTTTCCCTTGCTGCCATTAGTGGGAGCCATCACACAGGGCAGGGCAGGACCCATCTCTGCTAGGGGCTCGCTCCACTTCGGCACCGGTGGGGATTTTCTGCTGCAAAAATTATAGAAACCAAAGCCTCAGAGAATCTTTTACGTGTTTTTTGGGTTTTTTTCCAGATCGATGATTTTGGGTTTTTGAGAAAAAAAATGCCTTTTCTAAGGATCAAATTTCCAAAAATTGATTAAGGGGTCCTCTGCCCACTTCATGGTAAATCTTTAATGTATTTGAAATTAATTCTTTTGAGTTTTCACTTTTCAGCCAGAAAATTGTCAATGTCTGCCATTGACCATTATTTCCCTTTACACTTGTGTACTCACAGCTCCTTTGCCTGTGAGCAAATGTTACCTACTACTACTGAAATATTGTTAGGTTTATAAACCTCAAGAAGCAACATGAGGAGTGGTCTTCAGACTTTCCATCAGCAAGCCATTTTCTCAAGTTTCATTTTTCTCTCATGGTAAGAGTCCCATAACATATTACATCAGACGTCACAATCTCACAGGATTGCATTGTTGCTGTTTTTGAAGCACCCGTGGTAGGAGTGGAAACTGAGTTTATGGGCCACTGGAAAAATGTTTAAAGAACACAGAGGAGGAGGTCTTTCTGTGATCTTTCCCTTTTCAATATAATGTCATATACGAAGACACTTCTCCTGTCCAGGGGCAAATGAGTCTGGTTGGGTTTCTTGCCCCTGCAAGCTGCTCCACTGTGATGCAAAGATGCTGTTCCTCATTGAGAACACCCACAGTCAGAAGACTGTTCCTCAAGTCCTTTTCCCAGGGACTTAAGGAGCAGTCTGCCTTTCACTGAAGTTGATGACAGTGCTGTTGCTTTTGGAGGGGGAAGGATCAGGTCCTCCATGCTCAGCAGAGCTTCCTTACAAAATTTATGCCTATGCTTTGTAAGCCGTACAAATAAACAAACAAACAAAAAGCTTTTCTAACTGATTTGAGAACCCAGCTGTGATAAAGGTGTGATAAAAGGACCAGCAAGGAAACCTGTGTGATCATGGTGGTCCTAGTGTGAGTTACAGTAACATTTCACATATCTGTTTATTTTAGTTAAAGAAGAAAAGTTTCAGTTACTGTAGACTTAACAGATTTTTATCTTGTATAAAATATGCTTAGCAGAGGACATGCTTCAGTATGGTTTCATTGTTAGCAGACCTTCGGCAGTTCATGTCAAATATCAGTATAATGGACTTACACACACTATTGATTTAATGACAACTATCACTGCAAGGAATTGATCTAATGTTTTCATTAGACTTAAAAAATGTTTTAACAACAAGTTCATTCAGAACTGGATAATTGCAAAGCCCTACATGGCCAAAGATCACATTCCCTATAGAAGTGTAGTTTAGATGATCTTTTTAGGAGATAAGTAGATTAATAATAATAGAGGCACAGCTGAGGGAAATAAAAGCTAGTCTTCATGCCTTAAAAACATAAACAAATTGAGTTATCACCCATTATATTACTGGAGGGAATTTTCTGAACTTTTGAACAAATCTTAATGAATATGCAATGGTATTTTTCTTGCTTTTGTAGGCAGAAAGTAGCTGGTTTTGTTGCCCTCCTCTTTTTGTCAGTCATTTTTATTCCTCAGCCCATGGACATTAGCAGAGGTGGGTGTCTTCTGTTTGGGTTGGATGTACAATTTTGTTAATTTTCAGCAGTAATGGCATCTTTTAGCCTTTGTGTGTGAACAGACCAGGGAGAGACATTTTGTGGAAGATTTCAGGACACGTTGTCCTCATGGACATGACGTTGGACTGTCCTCCAAGGAAAGTTTCACATTGCTGGCTGTGACTGAAGCAGTGCTGGACTGATATGTGGCTCTACATGAGGGCATTGCCTAAATATGCATGGAGAAAGAAGTTTCCTGTGCTGATGTGGAAGCTGCAAACACGTTTCCCATATGACTCCAGGGGACAGTGATTTTCTTGCCAAACTATCTTCAGCCCCTGTTTTCCTTTATGCAAAGGTTCCTCCTTTCAAGTACCCTGCTCAGTATTCCATTTTTTTGCTGACACTGGACCCATAGGCCACACTGCATGTGCTGACTGTGATGGGTCATGGTTTGCACATGACACTGGATCTTCCTGGGCATTGTGGGTTTCTTGCTGCTCTTTGTAAGGGACTGCAGCTTTCAAAGTGCTTCTTGAGAGTCTGTCCTGAGCCCAACTGAATGGGCATTTTTAGTGTCTCTGTGTACCTTAACTTTGATTGACTGCAGAGTTGGGTGGTCCTCACGTCTTTAAGCCGAATCTTAGACATCTTACAATGGATGTTTGAAAATAAGAGAAGACAATAATAAGGTCATGTTGAATATGACCTAGAGTAAAACCTGGGTCTTCCCTCCCACCTATAGAAAGAATTACTTGTTCCTAAATTGCAGACATCTTTTCCTGCCAGCTTTACTTCAGACCACATTCTGGGAGGTTTAATAGTCCAGGAAAGTCTAGAATAAAAAGTATACCAGGTTATCTAGATGGGTTGTCAAACAGCAACTCTGAACAAACATCCCTATATACTACCTCGGAAAAGTCAGAAACTCCTCTTTCAAGGAATATTCTGACCTTTCATGTATCTCATGTAGCTTTACTGAACTCACAGTTTTGTCTGACTGAATAGATTTCCACTATAACCATTAGTATCTGATTGGGGCAAATATCAGACCTACATGGAGTCCTAGCACAGAAAAAATCTGGGAAGGTATGCAGATCCACAAAAAAATCCTAGCCCCACCCAAATGACCAAACTATGTGATATATTATTAGGCGTTCTCTTATAGAATTATATTTGGTAAGAAATACAATAATAGATCATTCTGATGGTCAGAAGATGCTTAAAGTAAATAAGAATGGTGCAATGAACCCACCTGATCTCTTGCAGCACAAGTACAACCTACAGCTGCTACTCTATTTCTGCCATGAAAAAGCTGCTTGCAAGCAAATGAACTCCACGGTTAAAACTGCTGAGGAGTTCAGGCATCCCAGCACAGCCACACAACTAAAACCTTTCAGCTGCAGGGCTGCAATCTGCGCCACTGTGGTGGGAAGAGAAGTTCCTTCCCAAAAATGTGGGGATCTGCAGTGCGGCAGACGAACCTCGCAGGCTGTGTGGAGCAGTGAGACCAGAGGCACACTGTGGGTGTTCACGGCATTGCCCTGGAACAAGGCTTGGGCTTCTGAACAACACGACATTTGCTTTAAATAACTTCCACAGGAATTCAGCCACTGTGGGAACTAAATGTCCCCATGTTCCCTTTGGGGCCACGGTTTTGTATGCTTCAAGGTATAATGAAGATTAAAGGCAATATTCTTAAATGAACAGGGAGATGCTTATGTCAAAATATACATGAGTAATCTAGAGCATGATACAAAAATGCAAATGCAAGAATAGAAGGAAATCAGGACACTGTAATGCATATTGCTTTAATTTGAGGAGCAAAGGGATTTGAGTGGATTTCTAGGGTATAATGCAATACAGAATAATACAGTGTTTATGTCAGATATGGATGACGAAATCTCCCAACAGATCAATGCAGGAAAAGGGTATAAATCAGTAGTATTGGAAGGTGTCACTTGAGAGCAAATCTATTCTCAAGCTAAGGTAGTATTTTCTGATACTCCCTGTAGCTGAACACAGTTAATGTGAAATAACATGGGAGAGAAAAAAATAAATCCAAATGGTCTTAAAGGGAAAATTAAAGTTAAAAATATCATCTTCATGATCCATCTTCTGTGCAGATGGGTCTGGGTGAAAGAGAGCACCCATCCCATTAGCAATCATGAAGATAAAGCTGGAACAGCCAACTTTGCTGCTGGGACAGAGCTGAACTTGTGTTTGTCCAGGGCAGGGGAGAAGCGTCCTCTGCTTGAACACTTCCTCAAGGTGTTGCTCAGTACTTGGCTTTTTGGACAAACTTCTCCTGTGACAGAGTGGCAGACACAGCCAAGCTGAAAAGATGGGTCTCTCTGCTTATGAAATGCCATACGTTTTCTTTGTATTGCATTTCCTCATTCATTTTGATGGTATTAAATCACTTAATGTGCTGTATACAAACAATCAGCTTTCAGTTGTTCACTGAGAAAAAAGAAAATAATAAACATTCCTAAGAGAACTACTATTCCTCTCTCCAGTAGTTGCTTCTCCTTCATCATCTGTTGTGTTTTTATACATAAGTGAATGGAGAGAGCCTTCTGGCTTTGCAGTTTCTGTGAGAGAAAATTCTTGATGACAAATGTCATTTTGGAGAGAAAGAGGATTTGCTGCAAGGTGAGCCCAAGCCAGGGCTCATTTATACTGGATTTAAATCACTGGGCTTATTTCCACTCATTGCTGGTATGAAATCAGACCAAGGGAGCACCGACAGAGCACCTCGTCTTCTGCTTGGGCTGGACACCTGTCTGTTCTGCAGACCTTCCTAACACCATTTTCCCTGGGTTGTTGCAGCATTATTCCTAAATTAAAAGAGAAGGATGAATGGGTCTTCCTGGGTAGAAAAAGAGCTGGCTGCAGTGGAGATGTGTGCCATCCCAGTCCCCTGGGGCACGTTTACCTGTCTCAGCTGAGCGTATCACTTCACTCCTGGGGCCGTGAGTGTGAGGGCAGGGGGCACAGGCTGGGTAATTGCCACTTTTCCCTCCAAAACTCAGTTTTGCAGTACTTGTGGGAATGTCCTGTTCTGCCCGCAAAAATGATTTTACCTGTGTCTGCCTGCTTTAGCTTCTGCTTGATTTCTCTATCTACGTAAAGCTCAGAGTTGAATAGATGGGTAGATTGGTTTGAAGTTATCCTCTTGTGCATGAATGCTTGTTTTTTTCAGATAAAATTCTCTGACATCTCAAGCTTTTATCTTGAACATATATTAGACAAGTTGCTTCACATATATATATATTTGCAGTGTTCACAAAGTGATAGCTCCATTGAAGTTTCTGTTAGAAAACACTTTTTTCCTGCACAGGCTGGAGGCAAGAGGAGGGAATAGGTTTGTAAATTGCCCTCACAACCTCACTCTGACCTGGAATTCAGCTCACTCCAGGGTGAATTCTCAAATACAAAGAGATCGAGGAGATAGTTTTGTTCTTGGATCACCAACCCAGATTTCAGGTGCATGGTTGCCTCTGTGTTGCCGCATGCTGATCCCTCCTGTGCCTCCAGTGTCCCTTTATCGGGAGGAGAAAGAAGAAGCTGTCCTTCCACACACCTCATGCCATGATTTCTGGCTTCTTTGCAGGGGTTCTCAGAGCCTCTCCTGCTCCGTCACCTGATGGTAGTGCTGGGCTGCCCTCCTAAAGCAGGGACTGTAGCAGACCCACATTGTGAGGTGATGTGACCTCCTTTCTCCCATCTGCCACTCGCAGACTTTGCCCAGGTTTTACATTATCCATTTTGCACTCCTGCTTTTGCTTGGTTCCAGTGCAGCCTGAATGGAAGCTCACCCACATTCCTCATTCAGTGAGGAGTCACTTCATGTCCAACCACACTGATTGTCCACATGTAGCTGACCAGGTGATGCAGATCACCTCCCATCCGTGATTATCCTTTTGCTCTTATTCACAGAATAGTTTGGATTGGAAGGGACCTTAAAGATTATCTGGTTCCAATGTCCCTGGCCATGGACAGGGATGCCACCCACTAGATCAGGTTGCTCAGTGCCCCGTCCAATCACACCTCAAAAGTCTGTGCCTTCTGACGATAATCCGATTTTTTTCTCCAAATGCATAGAATGAAAGACCAAGGACTTAGAACCAGGACTCTTTCAGAATTACATTCAATTGTGATAGTTACCTTTAAAGACCTGTTGTGTAAGCATTTTGTTTCACATGTAATATGCCAGGTTAATTTTGATGGCGTTCTGTACCAAATCTGTCACACAGTATGGAGTAAATTGTTTCACAGAAGTCTGTTACATGTTACATATCAAGGTAACAATCAGTTACGTTCATGAATTCACATTGTCTTGCATTTAGTATAGTATCTTTTACATCTATTATGAACTGAACTCTCACCCAGCACATCATCCTTCCCAGGAGCCTTGCCAGCCTAAGGTTTGGCCAGGTCACTTTACTTTTGAAAATCATTATTATGCTGACAGCTGTCCAGCCCCCTGCAACTTCCAAGACTTATCAAAAATTTGTATTAATGTTCTGGTGTTAAGTCTTCTGGGTTGGTTCTCTTACATTAATGTAAATAAAAGTCCAACATCACTGAAACTGAGACTATCTCTGAGGTAGGAAGAGGGAAAAGCATGAGCAAGGTAGACAGAACTGTTCAGCACTTGATAGGAATCACTAACCAAGAGCCTTGTAGTGTCTTTGAGAAGGCATCAAACACTCAAGTTTGGGGTAAAAGGACTGCTAGAACTAGAAGGAAGATTAAATTGGGAACTCCGCTACTCTGTCTCTTCCAGAAGTGCAAGCTGGGAAGAGACATGCTGAAGGAAACTTCGAAGAAAACCCCTGGAAAGGAATGGGGATAAGATGGGAAGCTGAGGACCATGTTGCGGTGTGACTGTGGAGCTCAGGAAGCCACATGCCAAATCCCAGCCCTCAGACAAGGGCTGCAGCTCCATGTTCCTTCCTGGGGGGCTGGGTCATATGTGCCCAAGCCCCTAGGGAATTCCGAGATTAAATGTCACTCTCAGGAATGCAATAACTTATTTTTAAATACATTTTCAGCCCTTTCCCAGCTATTAAAGTTCAAGGTCGAGATGCATCTTTCCTTGTGGACATTTGCTTTGATTCCTGATGTGCTTTAGTGAAAAATCTCAGCCGTACAGTGAAGGAGGTGACAGCATGTCAGAGAAGTACATATTTAGTTCTAGCAGCGAGTCAATCAGACATCTAGGCAATTACCCTCTGCTCAAGATGACAACTGAGAGATGTGTTTATTCTGTCTCCAGGAATCTCTGTTATTTTAGGATCCTTTCCAGAGTGCAACCAATGCTAACTTGTCAGTACGTGGAGACTCTTGTTTATGCTTTGGTTTCCTATCTGGGTGGGATTATTCAGTTATTGACTTGCTGGCCCCCACTCAACCTTTTAAATTCATTTCTACCTTCCACACAATTTCTTGGCAGGAACTACAGGCTGTCTAAGCCCAAGCCCTCATATCTTTATCTGTGCTGATGAATCTTTTATCTGCCTTTCAAAATGTATTAGCTCTTCCATGAGCTGTGAGGTTGCACCTTGCTATCACTGCTAAGACTCCTGCATTTGGCTGTGATTTGGCATCTCCCACAGCCTGACACAGAGGTTTGCTGGTCCTTCTCAGGGCTTCTCATCGTGGTGGCCCTTGCAGGGACAGGGCTATGCTTGTGTGGTGGGATCCCCATGTAAAACCCTGCACTTTTTACATCCCTGAAAAGTCGCTGACCTCAGAGGCATCACTGCAGGTCAGGACTGGGACACCTGAAAGCCAGCTGTGCCCCTCCTCTCTAGGTGTATCACAGGCACACTGCAGGCAGCCACAGCTAAACCTCCTGCCTGTATCTGATTAGTGAGCTAAATATTTTCTGCTCCATGGGAGCACCAAGTGCCATATAAGCTGGAGGCTTCCCTCAGGCAATGAACAGATGAGTTCAGCTAGAACAGACTTTGTTATCTTTTGACACTTTACTGGGGAATCAGTTACCTCTGTGAGGAAAAAGGCGTTTCTGACGGCACTCGCCTTTCTGAGTGATGCGAAGCCTCTGGCAAGCTGCAGAAGTGAGCCCCACTGCTCAGCTCAAGGGCAGGCCACTGTTACCCACCCCCCGAAAGGTCCCCTGAAATGTCCCCAGATGGGGCAGGAGTTATAAACAGCTGACATGTAGGGAACCGAAGCGTCCCCTTTTCATTTGAAGAGGATTCAATATAACCTGTACTGCCCTGACCAGGCAAGATTCAGCATAGTCAGCTCCTGTTGAGTTGCCCACAGTGTGACCTGGAGCCAGGTGCTGCACCATCCAGGGTGGGATGGCATCTGAACCACGCATGGAGACAATCCTCTCCTACCCCACTCAAACCTCTCCCCACACACCCTTCTCCCACTGCGAGGCTGGAGCACAAAGAGGGTTTTTGCAGGTTCAGGAGGCCTTTCTTTATTCCTCTCCCTGGAAGCCTGGTTATTACAGCGGTAGCCTCTAGCTACATCTGTGAAGAGGAGCACCTCCACCAGGCACCTCCTGTAATAATGACTTCTTTTTTCTTTGAACTTGCAAGGCACTGTTGTATGACATTAAGAAGGTGAATCCAAAGAGGACCATAGATGTAGGGTCATTCCAAGTAAACCCTGACGGGACACAAGAGAGGAGTAAGGTAGCAG
The DNA here is from genome assembly GCA_013396735.1 of Grallaria varia. Taxonomy (NCBI): domain Eukaryota; kingdom Metazoa; phylum Chordata; class Aves; order Passeriformes; family Formicariidae; genus Grallaria; species Grallaria varia. The sequence goes on from VWZG01002280.1 coordinate 588,360, forward strand.
AAAAATTATATGACAGCACATAATTGCTGATATGTGCAATTACCAACCACTTATCCAAACAGCAGTTGGTCTTAATCTTACAACCTTTTTTCTTGCTAAGGGTATCAGCCACTAAATTGCTTCTGCTTCCTCTGGGACCCAAAGTAATCTTTAGGCTTGAAATTGAGGTATTTTCCTTCCTTTTCAGTACCTACATTTCTTCGCCTTTTTAATATTTGAAGCGGTATTGTTCCATTGTTAATCTTGATAAAAAGTAAATCAGAGCTACATGCACTATTAAGACAGAGAAAGAAAAAGGAAGAATGAAAGAGAAAGAATATACACTCTGACTAAGGACAGACTGTTATCTAATCAGGCCTTGAACTGGAGGTCCAAGTAGTGTGCATTGACATCCATGAGCTTCCTGTGGGTGCTGGATACCCTCAAATTCCATGGCCCATGGTGGGAACTGAGGGTGGCCAATGTTTTGCTGGAACAAGCCATCACATTGCCAACATCCAGGGGCAGAGCTTGGTTTACTCTCTGTGTTGTGCAGCATGAAAAATAGAGATCATGCTAGATGCATGTAAATAGAAAAACCCCTGGAAATGTTTGGTGAGCTAGGTCATTCAGCAGATATTTCAGAGGATTGTTGTTGACTCAGATAATGGACTTTTCCATCACTACTGCCTGTAAACTAAAAGGCTTAGAGAGTATTTAAAGTGTAATGAAGGTGAACGCTGCTTCTTTGTAAATGAGAGCAGCCTTCTCATGATGATGTTTCTCAGGCCTGGCTTTCCATGTCTATTCCCAAGCTACCACTGAGAAGGACTGAGGAGCAAGCTGTCCAAGGATATGTCTGGAAAGAGGCCACAGCTGGAGATGGGAAGTGTTGGAAGCCATCCAAGATGTCTGAGTCTTCTAAAGTCCAGCTCCAAGAAGTTTATCTTTACTGTCAGTGAGAACTCCAGGCTCGGAGTACCATTGTGGCCATCAGCAAGAGACTGGCTTATGTTAAATAAGATTAACAACTCAGAGAAAGTGTGAGGAGAACGCAGGGGCTTGGCTGGCATTGAATGGTTAGTCTATAGCAGAACAGGCTGCCGAGGTGGTCCCAGGTCAGTGCCCCAGCCCATGGACTTCGCTGCCTCTGACAGTGCGGGTTGGCATCAGACTTCAGTACTGGGTTGATATGTGTCCAGAGAAATCCATTTCAGCACACAAATTATAGAATGGTTTGGGGTTGAAGGGACCTTAAAGACCATCTATTCTAACCCCCATGATGTCTCAATGTGGGCAAGAGCATGAATGACTGCCCATGCCTGCCTGTGGACACATGGACACACAGGACCTGACTGCAGCAGATCTTGGTACGATTAAAGCAATGCAGATAACGAAGCCTACATTAAGACAGCCTGACTCTAGTACATACTGCCATTCTTGTTTATTCATATGTTGACCCCAGTATTAGCAGTACACATTTCTTAAACAAAATCCATGTCCTGCACTGCTAATTGTTAACATAATAGAGGGTTCATGAACCCGTCTTTCATCACATCTCTTAAACATTATTTAAACAGTATTTTATTACATTTATTTCTTCAGAGGTAAAAACATTTCCTTGCTATGCCTGTCAAGTTATTTGAAAACTAAATATCTAAATTGCTGTAGTTTATTTTTCACAATTTCTATATTGTTTCAGTATTAGCCTGGGAGAATAAAACAAAATATGTAGACCTCTGTTGTCTTAATTTTAGGGTATTGGAAGACTCCTTTCCCAGGAAAGAAATAGTGTCTGGCTTGTTAACAAAATGAGTTTTAGGCCTTGGTTTGGTTCTTCAAAAGTGAGCAAGGGAGTTAGATGCCCAGACCCAGTGACTTTCAATGAGAATTGATTACTTAAAATTCAGAGGCCTCCTTCAAAAGCTCATCCCTAATCCTTCAGAACCATTTATACTTCATTGTAATTAACTGTGGATTTAGACTTCACTATAAATTCACCTTGACTAAAATTTACAAAAGCATTCTCAAGTCCTATTTTCAGAGTGGCTCAGGCCCCAGAAAGCCCAAGCTCTACTGAAAGTCCTCAAAGTCACTAATGCCATATCTGAAGTGTGGCACTGGAGACCCTTCCTGAGCTCCTGAGTTCAGATGTTTGCATCTGCCACATCCAACTTCCATCCCACAGTGAGGGCTGTGCACTCACTGCCTTCCCTCCCTCTACAAGGCGGGGGTGTGAGGGCTAGAGAAGTGGCACAGTTGCTCCTGCTCATTCTGGACCTGGTGACCAGGATGGTGAGATGTCCAGTGAAGCAGAACTGACCACAATCTGTTTTGGTCAGGCAGGCTGGACAATGACAAGAATGCATTCTATTCAGATATTGGTCTTCAAGAAGACAGGAAAGGTTTGGCCTGGTACGAGCGGGTAGGGGTTTATAATGTGCCTTGGAGTGAACATAGAAAATGGATAAATGTGGGTATCGGATTTCTTTTCTCTGCTGGAAAGAGTGGCATAATTGTTTCCTGTCTATTGATTGCTCTTCCATCTTGGCAAAGAAGAAGGGTCATTGAAACCCAATATTGAAAGCAATGCCAAGAAAGCAAAGAAAAAAACCTTCTCTGGAAGCTTTAAGATCCCCACTTCTCTTGGTATGATTGCCCAAGTTTCAGTTCTAGGCTCTGTTTCTGCAGAGCTCTGCATATTTTTATGCTCATGAGCCATCCAGTAGACCTCTGTATTATCACAAGCCCAGCACTCTCCTGGGTGTTCTCAAAATCAGAGCTGGGGTCCAGGGGCTCTCAGTGCTTCACTGCAAACTGTCACTGGGTGAGGAAAACAAAAGGAAGCTCAGAAAAGCCTGTATTTTGTGTTTTCCAGTTGGCCAGTAGTGTTAGGTCCTACTGTCTGGGAAGCCCCAGAGTAAGATTTCCCATCTACTGATTCACACAAGAGTTTTGAATATTTTAGGTAACTTTTTTTGTTGTTTTTCATTCTGTTGCTTTAATTCAGAAAATGCTGATTTGCTGATGATGTCAGTTTTTTGGAAGAATCACATGAACCATCTCTGATGACAGTTTCATAAGGGAAAGGTTTTTTTAGTTCCAGGAGGACATTCCTGTCCAAAGCTAGATTACCACCTAGACAGAGCACATTTATTTAGAAAGAGAAGGTTATAAGGGCAGGTCTCTCCTAGTAACCAACACGGCAAGGACCAGTTCCCTGCCCTGTTGTCAAAGGTATGACATGAATTGTGTCTGGATTCATACTAAATATTGATCACCCTAAATTGTTCACTGCATACTGCACTGTCCCCATAAAACACACTTAAATAGTGATATTTGGGGTGAAGTCAGTTCAATAATATGGATGATAATACGATCAATGCCTGAGCCCATCTGTGATGCTTGGCAGCCAGAGCCCTGCCTAACCAGCTCTCCCTCTGGGTACCAGAGGCATCAGCAGCATCAGTGCCTCCACCACTGGGGTTGCTGAACATCTTTTGGCACCACAATCTCAGAGTTTCCCCAGCAGAGTATTGATTATTCTGGGATCCATCTTTTTTCTCGCTTTTTTTTTTTAAACAGAAAATTCATCCTAAATGTAAGAAACTTTTTTTGATCAAGTTTTTGTGAGACCTGTTACATTCTATAATCAGTTTTGGTTTCACGAAATCGGGATGTATGTGAGTGTGTGGACAGAATAAAATACACCTCAGAGCAACCTCCCTATAAACAGCCCTCCCAGCCACAGTCTCGTCCTACATTTCTGCCTCTGATTTTGCACTGCTTGTCTAATTATGTTGGCTGCTGTGTAATTATTTTCATGGAACAATAATTTTAACTGCGTGCAGTTTATCAGAGGTGCAAATTATACATAATAACATACGGCAATTTTCAGTTAAAACTTGCGTAACATTCAAAAATCCTTGTATTTTTCAACAAATTGAAGAGGCAAAAAAGTATTCTTCATTTTGTATCTATTCCTTTTTCCTAGCAAAAACAACCTACTGATTTTTTTGGAGTCAATTAAATCCATTTGAAATAAAGCAGTTTTATTTTGGAACAAGACTGTCCACATGGGGAGTTAATCAAGAATAATTATTCCTCTCTAAATTCACATCCTCAAATAATTTGAATTAAATCCCCGGTACAGACCAACCCTAAATGTCAAAGGAGGTTAAAAAAAAAAAAGTCATCTAGAGGAGGGCTATCATATGAGAAAGCACTGAGAATAAAAACCTTGTCAGGGCACCCAGGCCAGGCTGGTGAGGAAAGCCATGTCAAGGCTGACTCAGACTCACTCGCCCTCCTTGGTTACACACGCACTTGCTCAGTGCTTCAAAGTCAACCCCACAGGCGTCTCAGCAGCATGATCTGTGCGTGCAGGTGCCACAGCGACAGCGGCCCGGGGGAGGGAGATGCTGAGATCGTCAGATGAGAGCAAGGATAAACATATTTCAGGGAAAGAATTTTGCTCAGGGAGGCCTTTCCCCCTTGCTTTTCCAGCAGGCTGAAGGCAACATGAGTCATACACAGATCAGAGTGAGGGAGCTATGGGGAATTTAGGCACATCTGCACTTCCATCTCAGATTTAACAAACTTGGGTTTTATTAAAACCCAAGCTTTGCCTTTCCGTTGCTGCCAATTGGCCAACAGAGTTTGTAGCCATTATTTCTCTAAAGCAACAGTAACACTGCAGTGCCTTTGCTATGCCAAAGAGCCAGTGGTTGCAGCAGCCTCTGGAGTGTCTGGAGGAGGACCAGGTTTCCCTGTCCTCTGCAGCGTCCCTACAGTAAAAGAAAAATATTTCCCTTCATGATATTGCACCTCCCAAGCAAATCACTATAAAAGCCTGGAGGCAAATCCTGCAGCCATCATACAAACCCCACAGAGGTGGGTGGTAGGTGGCTTGGCCAGGATTTTCATCCACAAAACTTCAAGATGCCACAAATGTCTAAACTCAAGGTTTTACCAAGCACAACGTATGTGCCAGAGCAGCACTTACATTTTGAGGTGATCCGCTGTTCAACAGAGCTTTTGTCACCGATGTGCACACGGGGACTGGCTCCTCTGCATAAAGGTTTCACAGGGAAATGGGGCTATTGGGCAGAGATAAAAGGAAGGATCTTTAGATATAGGTGTACCTGCCCATGGTATGGGGGATGGAACTAGATGATCTTTAAAGTCCCTTCCAACCCAAACCATTCTGCGATCTTGTAGTTCAATGATTCTATATACCTCAATACTCTCCTTATGGTAGGCAAGCCAAGCTGGCCGGCTGGACTGGGTCCCATAGCACAGAATGGGCTGGGGTGCTTGGGTTTGCCTTTTATGGGTGGAAAAAAAGAGAAAAAACCCAAGAAATTACTCCCGAGGCAAACCCCAGCACCCCATCCCAGCTTTCCTATCTCCTCCTATCCTTTCCCTTCATGCCCAAATCCCCAGAGATACTCCAGGTCCTTTCTTGAAGAGGGTCCATATGAGTTGGGGAGGAAGAACAAGCTCATTGTCTTGGAGACGAGGGACACAAGTAGCCACTAGAACTGCTTTGGGAAGAATTTCAATCTCTCCCTCCTGATGGGGGCTGATGGTGACAAATCTCAGAGGTGTCATCCATCCAGAAGGAAAAATATTGCTATTGGCACACTGGATGACAGTGCAGTGAAGAAGACAGGAGATGGCCAGCCACCACCAGTGCCTCTGGTCAGACACTAGTGCTGGCACATGGAGAGAATTCTTTCAGGGTCAGCAAGTCATAGAGAAAAAGCTCAGATTAATCAGAAAAAAAATCAAGTTATAATATTGGCAAGAGCACAAACCATATGGAAATATCTGGGGTACTTGAACAGCAGGAAAATAAAGCACCACTCAATCGCTGGTGACCAGGCCAAGGGCAGGGAGTGATGTAAGATGCATTGCTTGGTCCCAGCACCTCAGCTCTGCCCTGTGTCACACCTGAGGATGGGGGCAAAGTTTATTCCCAGCTTGGAGGAAAATGGCTACTTGTAGTTTTATTCAGAATAATGTCATTGGATGTTGTCCAGAAAGTTTACTCCATGGAGTTATGTAACACTACTTTGTCATTCCTGTGCTGAGACATTGCAATTTTAAGCCAGGCCATGGAAATACCAGGGTGTGAATGAAATCCCTTTTCATCTGCTTTGGGTCATGGCAGTACAATCCTTCTTCTGTCCAATTTCCAGCCGTGTCAGTAGGAACCAGCAGAGCAGAGCTCCATGTCTGACTCTGTTCCCAAAGGAGGCTGCTTTTCACATTCCCCTTACATGGTTCTTCCATGCCACATCTGGAGAGTGGCTTTCCTCCATTCCCCGATGTCTGATCACTACTGTTTGATCTGAAAAATTCTCTTTCTGAGTCATAGTAGCGTTAATATTGGTTTTAAGGAAGAGGAATTCATCAGACAGTTACTATGGATTTTAATTGAGGTTTTTGACTCAAAGGACTGCTGGAACAAGCACCAGGATATTTGTTTCTAGAGGATCCTGAACTCATTGTAAATGCAGGCAGATGGAGCCGAGGAAGTGAAAACAAACAGGATTACATGAGAAGTGTCACCTCAGCAGAAAGTTGACAGGAGATTGCAATGACCATGCAGGAAAACAAGTGTCCGCACTGAAAAATAAATCCAGTGTTCATGGAAACCTGTGGTGGATTCTGATCTTGTGTTCCCATGAGGGCAGGGTAATAATTCCTGTCGTCTATTCTCCTTGCTCGCTGCCAGCACATTGGGAGAGATTTCCTTGCCTGTGGTATAGATGCCAGCTGCAGTAACCATTTCAAGCCCCAGTCCAAAATCCAGCATTTATCTCCGGAATAATTAGAAGACTTCATGAGTCCGTGAATGATGGCTGCAGCAGCCAAAGCAGTGATTTGTGAAGGTTCTGAATCATGTCTGAGGGTGACGGATTCTCTTGGGCTGTTAGTGTCAGCCGGTCTGATGGGGCAGGCATAAGCAAACTGAGAGGAACAAGAACTGCTCAGTCTAGCTCAGATATATCAGTTTTGGGTGGACAGATGTTTCCTAGTTCAGATGCTCTACCAGTATGGGCTGCTGCCAAGGGTGGCTGTCTCTGAGGCTTCATTTAAAACTAATTAAATTAGGGAGCTATCATATTTCATATAAGTCATTTTGGTGGACTGGTATCAGACTTTCTCTGCATCTATCAAGACCTAAAATGAATGAGGATAAATAAGCACAGGCTGTTTCTCAAATTAGTGCCTCGCCACTTTTCCACTGCTCTCCAAAACTGTACAAAGGTAGAAAGACCAAAAACCTCTGTTACTGTCCATCCCTTTTTGTCACATGGGTTTTCTGATGATTTCTCTCAAGTCTTTGCTCTGAATCTTTGGCTTCTTGGTTTTTTTCACAACAGAAGTTTTCTGTTGCAAAAACTCATTGAGGCAAGTGTCTGTCAGACCAAAATACAGAGATGGATGGACTTCTTAATGCTGCCTCGGACACTCAGAGAAGTCACTGAACAGGATTTAATCTAGTGTGTGACATGAAAGGTTGCTCTTCAGCTAATACTCTGGGCAGGTTAAATGTAACTGTAGGGTCAGATCTTGCAGCAGGAGCAAAATATTTAAGTAAAATGTCAATTCCGCGAAATGTCAATTCCGCAAGCCATGATGTTACCAGCTTGTTTGGGAAAAGCTCCAAGTAATAAAACTGCTGTTATATAAATACTTCTTGTTCTTCCCCCACAAAGTTTTACACCAAAACTTTGCAAATGGTGTTCTGTGTCTTACATTACTGTGCCAGCTGGCCTCTGCTTCTGTTCATAAGGTATAGGTAGACTCTCCAGACACAAGAATTTTAAGTCAAGGACTTTCTCTGAATTGGATTCTTTGAGAAGTTCCATTATGGTTCCATTTTTAAGCCAGATGCAGAGGCTTGATAACTCCCAAAATAAAAAATAAAAATAAAAATTAAAAAATCCTTTAAGATCAAGATTTTTTTTAGTTACCAAATTCCAACCATCAGTAATAAGGCAGAAGAGCTCCCTAGCCCGGGCAGAGTACACAGATGCAGGCTGGTGTGGATCTGTAGACTGCTTTACTCAAATGAATTGCTTCAGGAAAGCACAAGTACATTTTCCTGACTACCTGAAATGTCAGTCTGAAATCCCATTTCTTCCTCAAACACTGAGTGCGTGAGGCATTTTGTGGATAATCGTGTCTGTGGATATCTAAGTTTTTTGTGACCACTCTGGCTTCTGCTATAGCTACAAGGTAAGAAATGTTGCTCCTGTCTCCTATCTTTGCTACATATGTCGGATAGACAACTCAGAAAATCCACTCTCCAATTCATTTTAGCAGATCTGAACATCTTTATTGGATGCCTTTTCAGACAGGTACTTTTCTGCTGGGTGAATTAAATTCTCTCTGCACACAACAATATTTCTGGCTTTGACCACAGGCAGGGATTTACCTTTTTTCCCCACAGTTCTTTCCCTTTCCCACTAAAACCAGCTCATCAACAACAGGAGACACCAACGTCACCAGCTTTCCTGCAGCACCAAGCGCCTGTGCCAGCAGCAGCCTTGGTGTTTCCTAGCACCCATCCCTGCAGCCAGGGACCCTTGCTGGGGTTGGGGAGCATCAGAAGGGGTGCAAAGGGAATAATATGTCTGCGAAGCGTTTGTCTCCTTTGTGCTGAGATAACCCCCCACGACAGTGACTGCAGCTGCCTTTGTGATTTATGTCCTTGTTCCTTAATGGGACGAAGCAGTTTTTAAAACCGTGGGAGATAAGTATGCTCAGTGTGTATGGACCCTGCTCAGTGATGCAGCTACCAAACTGTGTTTTGAATCACATCCCTGAATTTACTAATCTCTGCTTATAAAGGCAAAATATTTACACTCCTGAGTCAAAGGCTGTGATCTTCAGTTTGCTCAGTGCTGTCTCAAGTCTGTTCCTCTTGGATACAATGGCAGATTTACCATCAGCTTCTCTGGGAGTCATAGTCAGACCAAAAACAAGGGCTTATGGAAATCCCATCCATAGCTCCTAATCCTCGACTGGAGGACTTTCCAGAAAGGCTGTACTGTCAAGCATCCCCTTCCCCTTGCACTGAAAAGTTATATTTGCATTTTATGTAGCACCTCCATTTACTAGACCCTTCAGTGAAAAATTTGAAACAAGCAGAGATATTTAACATCCATGAAGCCAACAGTGTATGTGTATTCAATAATGGAAAGATTTTGCTTTTAATTGAGGAAGAGCCATTGCTTCATGGCAAGGATATATACTTTACAATGTTACAAATGGAACTATATTCCTAGGCTCCCAGACTCCAGTATCTCCTTTGGTACAATCCTACTTCATTTGTTCCAAAGCCAAGGCAAACTAAGGACTTCTACCTACAGGTCATCAGCTCGATGGCATTACCACACCTCTCAGCAACTGCTTTATGGCCCCTTTTCTGCCATGGACTGGACACTTGGAAACTGCGGACAATATGAAGAGAAACATGTTGCCATAGTAAAAATGAAGTCTTCATCCAAGATACCTCTGACTATTCAGTGTGAAAAGACCTGTAATGTAATAGGTTTGGAACTGGTTTTTAGTTCCTGTATATGTTATGGCTGCCTTCTTTATAGAATCTGCTATCAAAATATCCAAGATTTATCTATAGATTTTGAGCAAAAGTGGGTGAAGACTGCCTGGGTCTCAGTGCTTGCTGTTTCATGCTATATGCTCTCTGCTCTGCCTTCTGTTTCTCCTGGCTAGCTTTCACTCCCTAACTTTTCATATTTTCCAACCCGAGCTCCCCTAAAGGACTGAATCGAACTCTGGTGTTTAAGAAAGTCGACAGACATCACCTTCTGTGTCATCAGGTATAGTGTTGTTTGCTCACTGGAGCTGTAAAACGCTCTCAGAGCCTTGGCATGTGAAAGCTGGCTCTGCAGAGGTGAAGCTCGTGCTTTCTGTCTCCTGCAACAGAAATCTGCAGGCTGACTTCTGAGCTGGATCTTTTTTTAACCCTACAATGAGACTTAATACTTTTGAGAGGCTTCAGTTTGCATTCAGCAAATGAGCCGATTCTGCTTTCATCTCTCAGAAATCCTATGCATTTTAGAGCCTTTAAAGGGAAATGTTCCAGGAGCCTTGGCAGGCATTAAAGGCCTCTCATTTACTTGCTGGTCAGTTACGTTGCTTACAGTTTTCCACAAACAGATCTTAGCTGGGATGTGGCAGCAAAATGGGAAAAACTTCACTCTTGACAGTTTCCTGAACACCCTTCAGCAGTGCTGTAACCAGCCAGGGAGCACATCCCACTCTCTGGTTTTTCTTTAAGGAGTTTCACTTCCACTAATTTTTCCCCTGGTGCTGCACCCTTACCTTTTTTCAGAGACAAACACTATTCAACTTCCTGAACGCACCTTGTCCAGGAATATTGGGATGTTTTATCACATGGTCCATATACAGATTGCATTTCTTTGTTACCTGTCCCCAGAGTCCTCTGTCAGGGATACTCAGGTTTTCTGCTTTGTGTTTCTTTGAGCTTTTTTGTCTAACCTCAGGGCATTGAAACTTAGACCCTTTGATATTCTGTGAGGTTTTCACAGTGAAATACTCATCAAATAACGTGTTGGTCTTAAGCTGGAGTTTAGGCTGACAAATTTAGCAGCTGTCCCATCTCATGTCTTACTCGGCCTGGAATAGCCATGGGACTAACTCCACTGTGCTGGGTCAGTGGTTCTGCATGACTTAGGATGGAAAAGACCACCACAGAGAATCAGGAAAGGTAGTGCAGGCTCAGGTGTGCCTCAACAGCATGTCTGGTTCAGCTGATTCCAGCTCCTTCCACAACAGCATCACGGAACCAGGGTCTGGCAGCCCCCAAAGCAGGCCAGGAATTGCCAGGCAGTGACAGTGCAGGACACACTAACATGTATCAGTATTGCTCTTGGCTTAAGTCACGTCTGAAACCTGCAAAGCTCTAGCACACCCTGGCCTTTGTTTGATCTTTCTTAACACCACCATCGTCCTGACCCTGGCCATGATGCCCATGATGCCACGATGCCATATCTTCTCCATCCCCACATCCTAGGTGACAGGAGACTGGCCTGGATTTCATTTCCCCAAATGACAAATTGCTAGAAGCAGTAGCTCTGTCTAAGCTACGCTGTGGAAGCTTGTGGAAGCATTTCATGAAATATTAATGTAATGACATTCAGAAGTGACTTCTGCTCCTGTATGGAGCATCCCCTTCTCCCAGTGCTGTGAAAGTCGTTTTCTGTCATCTTCTTGCTCCCAAAATAAGGCAGATATTGGTGTCACCTTTGGGACTCTCAACTCCTATGCACAGGGATCCCATCAGCTGCATTACACCAATTCTAGCCTGTGGCAGCTTCCCAAATGCCTTTAATCAGCACAGGAATTACATGGACCTGTTGGAGCAGGTCTAAAGGAGGGTCATGAAGATGATCAGAGGGATGGAATCCCTCTCCAACAGGCTGAGAGAATTGGGCTTAAGCTGGAGGAAGAGAGGTCTCTTGGCAGACCTTATTGCAGCCTTTTGGTGGTCAAAAGAGCCTTGTAATGAAGATGGGGACAGATTTTTTTAGTTGGGCCTGTAATGATAAGACAAAAGAAAACATTTTTAAGCTACAAGACTAGATAAAAGGAAGAGGTTTTATACAACAGCTTATTAGCTGCCTGCCTTTGGGGGTTGTGCATCACTCTGCACCACCCATCTACCACCAAATAAACCACCCACTGTTGTCCCTGTTGCTTCCAGGATTTGGATCCTGGCAGTCTTCATCTCTGTTTCCTGGCTCCTAATTTGCTGAAGACTGGTATTGGCTGTTACCTGGAGATTTTGATACAAGAATATCAAAATCTTAAATGACTTTCCATTTCTTCAGAGTCTCTTTGGAATTTTCATTTCCTGTGTCGCAAATGGCATGTGATGTGAAGCGTCGTCTCTCTGGCATCATGTACCTATTTCCTACAGGCTGCATTTGCCTGATTTGATTGCATTGGTCTTTCAGCCACAAAAATATCTGGCAGGGCAGATCTCACTCCTGCAACCAAATAAAGGTGTTACTCTGTTATAAAAGGCTAGAAAAATGACTTGTGCAGACATTGAAGCGTCTCATAACAGCAGCAGGAAACACGTAGGTGGCATGTTGTGAGCATGAGAGACAATAAGGGGTGAAACAGCAGCATGTTGTGCTGTGGTCAATGAAAGCTTTCCCCAGTCCCCACTGTAGTGTTAGCCCTGGGATCTGCCTGGGCCATGGGCTCTGAGACCTGCTGAGGAGCTCCTTGGGTGGCCAGTCCTGGATGGTGAAAGCAGGGAGGATGTGATTTGGAAGTGCTAAGGCAGAGCATCTCAGGGGCACATTCAGTGCACCTGTGATACCTGGGCTCTGAAAATTAAAAAGGGAAGAAATTTTGCTTCCAGATGCAGCATGGAACTGTAAAATGAGCAGCAAGAGTTCCTCCAAATAATAATTAAAACAAAAAGAGGCGGGGGACAGAAAAAACCCTCTGTATTTAAATATTTCACACATTGGAACTTAAAGTCTTGAGTGCATAGTCTCATTCTCTTGTGGTTTATAAAAAGATAAGTGAGAGAAGTGATAAGGCTTTTCCTGTGAGCCTCTGGACAACAAACCCCGCTCTATATATGCAATGGTGATGTGCCTTTGTACAGAGAAACATGAAGATCAACCAAATCATAAAAGACTCGCTGAGGCACCCCGAGGTCTGAGCAGGGCTGGACTGCACTACTGCCATTACACCTCTGGGCTGCAGGGCAGGCACTCTTTCGGGCAGTGCTTTCCCAAAAGGATGCCCCCAAAGGTGACCGGACCTGCACTAAGAGACAGGGGAAAAGCTGAGATTTTTAAATTATTTTTTTTTTTTTTTTTAGGCTGGCAGTACCCATTTATTAAACTCAGATAATTTTTCCCTTTTTTCTTTTTTTTTTTTCCCCCCACAAAAACAATGAAGGAAAAATTTGAACTTGGTTTAAGTGAGTTGTGGGAGGAGTTATGGAATTGAGGCATTGAAAACTTTAGCTCCTGTTTAAAGAAGAGCTGTTGTGCCATTTATTTCCTTAACTCAGACAAACTAATGAGGCTTTTTGAGGTTTACTTGTCCATTATTCTGATCTTGCAAAAAATGCTAAAGGGGAAAGGCTTTTATAAACATCACAGAAATTATGAAGTCTTGTAAATATTTATTTTTCATTGAAGAATAAGCTTATAAGGGACTGGTTCTTATTCTCTTCAGGAATCTTCTGCACTTTGGATTTAACACTCTTAAAGCAGACCCATTCTGAGCATTTTCAGAGTAGCTATGTATGACTTGTTTTCAGAGTCGTTGCAAGTTTTCTTTACATCACCACTCTTCAACTTTCTGTGAATCACTGGTAATATAATAAGGCAAAGAGGTAACTATAGCTTTTCAGTTCCTGAGATTCCTCTGAGTCCTCCTGGGTCTGTATGATTTATTGACAACCAAGATCAGATGGGCTCTGGTTGCCTTAATCCAGACTGTAATACATATGGCTCCACACATACGGATTACCAACAGTAGCTGATACTTACTGCAACTGTTGTGCTAGAAGATTTGCAGCAGAGTATCAGAGCAGAGTATCAGGAAAAGGAGAATTATTTCTTTAATCCTCTGCTTCCATGGCAAGAAATTGCAAAAGCGTGGCAGCCCCATCCCCTTGGTCCAATCTGGGAAGTTGGGCTCCTCAAGCAAAAGTACATTGCACATTCCACACTCCATGGGGGGAGTTGCAGAGGGAAGATTTACAGTAATTTTCTTGGCTTGGCACCCCTCAGGCTCTAACCACTGTGTTATTTCAAATAGCATTCTTAATATTAATTTGTACGCCAGTGTCCTATATATATCCATACCTTTCATGCTCTGCAGTGTAATGGAAGTGGAGACTGTGTGCTCTTAACTGCATTCTACAACAACCCTAAGGACAGCCTGGCAGGCACTGCTGCATCCCCAAGAGATGCCACTGAGATCCTGGAGAACACTGGAGAGAAAGAACCACAAAGCTGAGATGTGAAAATTAACCCAGAGACTAAACCCACAATGACTGTATTTGGGGCAAAGCAGTGAGTGGGTATCTCTGATGAAAAAAACAACCAAGAAAAAAAAAAATCTGGTCAAATCCCAGCACCTGTTACAGGTCACTTATAAAATGCCACTCTTTGCCAGCCCCTTAGTCTGGTTGGCTTTCATTATTCAATGGAGACAGGAATATCCTTTGGTGGTGTGTGCACACACATCCAGCGCAGTTGCTGTGCAGTTGCAGATGGAGAATCGCTGGTGTATGTACACACACATACAGATATACATATATATATGTATATTTATTTAGTAGCCTGTATTTGAAATCTCACCTATGTCCACATCAAGCCAATTTATGGGTAGATGATGGAAGGTCATAATTAGAATTAATTAATCCAGTGGGAAATCCATTCTCAAGCAGCTCTCAGCAAAAGGCAGACTGGCAATGTGAGGAGGATAAGCTGTACTTCTAAAGCTCTTCTTAGATATTCTTGTCACTTCCAATATCCCCAGGGTGTGAACAGCTCTAATCTCCCACTCCGGGAGCCACCCATTTTACTGGTGTGCACTCCTTGCAAGGAGGAGAAGCCAAAGACAGTCCAACATCTTAAAGATGCTGGTGAAATATAGGCACAGATCATCCTTGCAATCTGCTTCCCCAAATCCCTCCAAACAATCCAAATGGAAACAAAAGTCTCTATCCAAGCCCAGCTCAGCCCCTGACATGTACATAGAAGCGGGGTGGCTGTTTCTGGACAATTTGATGGGCAAACAGGAACATGACTGACCGTGACACACCCGCTGGACAGTGGAACTGGGATCTGGAGCCTGGTGCTACCATCCACTGGACCATGCCATCTCCTGTGTGGAGAGCTGCTCCCTGGCTTTTTGAAGAAGGAAGCAGATTCTTCATTGCTCCCAGACATTTTCAAGGTGTTGTTGTATGGAAGCTAAAGGGAAACTTTCACAAGAACTGGATTTTGTGTTTTGTTACAAAGCAAATTGATTTTTCTTCAATAATGCCATTCTGTGGTGTTTACACCACCTCTCCTGTAACAAGATCCACTAAGAACGTGCTAAGAAACTACTACTATTTAGTGCAGGCACCTCAGTAGCACCAACAGTTGGAATTATGAAGCAACCCACTCTAGATGGCCCCACATAAAGACATTACAGAAATCAGCTATTGCCCAAAGGTGTTTGTAATCCAAACAATAAAAATAGGTATATCTTGAATAGAAGAAGTCAGAGTTTGCCCTGAAAACTTGGAAACCAGAGGATAAAAGGAAAAGCCATTCCATCAGAGAAGATAAAATTAGCTGTGGTCTAAATTTCACCGCAGCATCTCATGAGCCTTTGGTGTTCTTCAAATGTCCCACACGTATATTAGTTTTATACCCACTTGAGAATGAAATCATTTTCACATAGGATTTTTAATGCTTAATTATTCTTCTTTTGTTCTTATCTCTGTCACTCTCAGAGTTTTGTTTAGTTGCTCGGTGATTTGAGTTTTTCAGTTTCCTGAAGAGAGAGCTCAAAGGTGTTGGGGAAAAAGACTTCACTAACACAAACGGGGACTTCCAAGAGAGGACACAGTGGCCAGCTGGACAGACCCAGCCTTCCAGGGAGAAAATCGGCACCCAGTAAATGCCAAATTCAAACTCACAAGTGCTAAAACCTGTGTCTTTTCTCTTCCAGTTGCACCTCTACTGGCACTAGCCTCATACCTCTGCACACACTGGGACAATAACATCCTATTTTTATCAGTCAGCCACCACACAACATTCCCTCTGAAATGTAATGTCAGTGATAAGAAAGCCCAGACAGGCTACATTTATCTCCATCAGGTTTCTCTAGAAAATATATGTGATTTATCCTCATTTGTCTCAAGGTTGTAAAAATGTTAGGTCCCATGAAGTCCTTGGAAAAGCCCACAGATCCATGGACACTTCAGGAACACCTGCATACCAAAAATCTTGTATTTCTTAATCTCACTGCTTTACATACTTATTTTTAAATATTATATTTTTAAATGAGGTAAAATCCCAGGGAAAACATCTGTATAAAATGAAGATCAGAGTTGAGAATATAGTTATAGAATTTAAAGTCATTTTCCTAGCACATTGTAATTATCCTTTAAAAGGGCATAAAACACCCAGGAAGCCCAGATATAAATATACACCATCAAAGAATTAAAACCATGTTAAGGTAATAAACACAGAAGTATCCAATGACCTGATCTGCCTCCCATCAGATTAAATGGAGAGTGCTATTGCTGTCAATGAGACACAGATCCTGATTTAGCCATAGGGTGACAGAGTGTGGAGGGACAGTTGTGCAAGTTATTGATCATGGGAAATTGATCACATTTCACAGCAGATGTTAAAAGTTGA
Source organism: Grallaria varia (assembly GCA_013396735.1). NCBI lineage: Eukaryota > Metazoa > Chordata > Aves > Passeriformes > Formicariidae > Grallaria > Grallaria varia. The sequence goes on from VWZG01002280.1 coordinate 604,802, forward strand.
TATCAGTTCCTTGTGTTTTTGCACTGCCTTTCCCTATGATTTTGGGTATCTGGTTGTTTTACACAGCTTTACAATGGCACACCATTTTTTTTCCTGAAGTATTAATTCATTTGTTGATCTTAACATATTGAGATAGTTTTTAAGGAAATTATTTCCACTTGACCGAGATTTTTGTAATGGGTAATTGCAGTTACACTTCCCAACAACTATTTCTTCATTGAAAGAGGCAAGGCAAACTTTTAAAACCACTGATCATCCAGTGCCTCCCATCAAAATGTGTTTGAAAATGACACCACCAGCTTAGGACACAACTCCAGGAACCCACCAAAGAAACGCAGAATTTTGGTGTGGAAGTGATTCATGGGGCACCGTGGCCAAGGGGGCTGGGCAACCCCTTCTTCCCAAATGGATATTGAAGGGGTCCAGGAGCTGGACTGGCGCTCGGAGAGGGGATGTCAAAATCCTTCAGGAACCTGCTGCTTCTTTAAACTGAGCAAAGGAAGGGCATCTCTCACAAAGGTCTGAGTTAGTATAGTTGGGATGGAAAAGGTGATTTCCAAGAAAAAGCTCCCAGACATTGCTGAAACACCCCAAAATCTTCAGTCATGGTCAGACCTTCTGGTTAATAGTGTTAATTTTACTAGTGAGTTACAAAATCCAGAATGGAAATTTTTTTACCAATTTTCTTTTTTTTTTTTTAATTTATATTTTTAATTGTGTGTTAAAAATTAAGTCCAGCCAAGACCCATGTCTTCATAGATCTGTCTGGGGAAGCATTACCTCATAGACTGTGTAAGTACCTGCTGCTCCTGCTGCAATGGATTTGGTAAAAAGAGGTGATTTGGAAAAGAAACGCTCCAGAGAAATTAAGCCCTTTTATACAGGTAATCAACTGAAGTGAGTGAAAGGGCTTTTCCTCCCGAGAGCTCCTCGCCCTAGTGGAAGTGATTCTATAGATGCTATTTTGAAAGCATGTCATATCCATTGTGTTTTGAAACATTTAATTATTTGTGACTCCCTTCAGCGTGGGAGCCTTTCCTCAGCAGTGCTAGGTGGGGTAATAGCTCATAATCATCTCCTGAATGTCGCGTGGAGTCTGTTGCTGTGGAGTCAGGGACGAATGGATATTTGGGGGTTGGGTGGCTGGGGTTCAACACAGATTTATGCTCATGGTATTTAACTCATGGCATGAAGGTATGCCTAGTTTTATATAATGATTTTGTGTATGCAATCATCCCCATTAATTTACATTTACTTTGAAAACAGATGACTTTGGCATTTATAGATTTGTATGCACTTTTGCTATAGGAAAGCACTCATAAATGCCTAGAGTAATCTGGAAAAGTTACACAGCTGTATCTAAGGCATTATCAAATGGATCCTTAGAGCAGATGGCTCATAAAAATATGCATGTGCTTAGAATATTTGGATCTACCATCCCTAGAAACAATCTAGAAACCAAGCTAGAAAATGGAAAGGCTTAACTGTAGAAAATTAGGATTACTTCAAGAAACCAACTGCTCTCCACTTTTTTTTAAACCAAAATAACATCCAATTTTATGGAATACTTTCATGCACTGAACAGAAAATCAGCCAGACTTGGGTTTTTTTCTTAGCAGCTGTACACAAGGGATGCTTCAGGGGCAACCATCCCTTTAAAGATAAAACCAGTAACTGGTTCTTTTTGTTAATTTCCCTACGTGTATAAACATTTCTCGTGTTTAAGTAAAACCAGCTCTTAGTTTTCTGCGGAATGGGGGTTAACTCCCTGGAGAAAGGCAGGGAGTCCCAACAAGTGGCTGGAAGGAGCTGACCTTTGGTACCTGTAAGTGCAGCAGAGAGGCGGCCGCTCCTGCCAGCTGGGGTGATAATCCCCTTTGCCTCTGGTAAGCGATAGCTGATAAGTCTGCACAGAATTACTTGCTGATGTTTATTTATCAACTGGGGCTCTTTTCACCACTAAGTTAATCAGAGTCAATTTTGGGGTGGCAGGAAAGCTTAGTTTAGATGGCTCATAGGTGAGGTTATGAATTTCTGCTGGCTTCCTCTGGGCAGGTATGTGGGTAGCTGAGTTGGAGGGCAGCTCTAAATGTTTGCAATAGAAATTTTTTGAGAAAGAAAAAGTGAAAAATCACCCCAAATCTTTGACATTCCTGGAATACCTTTTGCAGGTGCTAAATGCCCTTGTTTTTGTTCAGACTGACTGAAGGAAGAGGCAGTATGTGGCTTTCTCATGGCTGCTGGGATGCTGGTGATGCTCATTGGGTCAGCAGTGAGAAGACCCATTACTTTTGTGCTCCTTATCCATGTCCCAAGCATTCCATATTTGTGAGTTACAGCTGCCTCTAGTAGAAGGCAGGAGCAGGGCTCTGAAGCTGACACACTCTGCTCTCCTTAGTTTTGAGCAGGATTTATACTATACAAGACGTAGGCTGGGACTGTGCATTGATATAGAAAATCTGGCATAAAATACATAAATCTCCTGGGTAGTCAATTGTTCTTCTCTGTGCAGAACTCACCTGTATTGGCTCTGCTCTTGATCCATCATTCAGGGAGGCTTAAACTGCACATGGGTGCCCTTTCTCAGGACAGACACACTGACAGAAATTTTGTGCTGTGGAATTGGAGCGAGGCTCTTCTAGACCTTCTGTGTCCAGTGCTCTTAGATACCCTCTGTTAGCATGATACAAATATTTAAACACACATACACATGTAATACATGTAGTTAAGCATAAAGGTATACACTTCTGTCCTACTAAAGTCAAAGGATCAGTGCTTTGAAGAATTGGCTGTAAGTGGGGAATAACATGAGTCTGTGCAATGTTTTAAAGCACACCTCAAATGGACAAGTTGCCATGGCTCTGTAGTACACTGTGACACAGCAATATCTTTGAGGTAAAACTCCTGCTTACTTCTTGTATCCTGGACATGCAAAAGCCAGTGCAGCATGCAACTGAAAGCTCTATTAAGAAATAAAAAAGAAATTATAAAAAGTGATAAGATGTGATAAGAAGACATAGTAGCCCACCCAGGGCTGTGTTTCTTTAGTAAGTCTTTTTCTTTCCGTCTGCTAATTTATGATCCTCTCCTCGAAAGTTTTGTGTCACTGGGCTGGGGTGGCTTAACAGAGGTGAAAAGAGTTTTCTCAGGCAGGGAAAGGGTGTATTGCCTTCTGTCCAGAGAAAAAGGACAATACCTGTTGCTGTTGACAGAGAACAGGCAATGTCACCTGAAGCTGCTGTCCCCAAGGACTGTGTGATGTATTTCATCATTCTTTGTACATGTGCGAAGGTGCATATGAAACCTTGAGGACAGAAACGGCCCTGTTGTAGGGGAGGGCTCAATAAATGGGGCCGTGAGAAGTGGCCCTTATGCCAAGGCCAGGGGTGTGTAAGTAACTTCAGACACAAGTGGAGTGAGTGAGGATGGAGTAGTCAAGAGGAGACAAAAAATCCATCCACTAAGGCAAAACAGAGAACTCTAGCTTGGGCATCATCCATGCCACTAATGTCACCTTAGAGGTTGCTTTAAGTGAAAATGAAATTGCTTGAAGTGAGTCCCCAAGCAAAGAGAAAATCCAGGATAAAAGTGTGTAGGAACCACCATTTACATGGAGACCTGTTTTTCCAAGCCCTTGTCCTCACGGAGGGATGAGCGTGGACACCAGAGGACAGCCAGAAGATGAGCAGTGTGCAGCCACTGGACAGCTGGCAGCTCCAGTTCTGGGGTAAGCTGGAAGAGGATTCACCAATTCTCATCCCTACTCATGCTGGGGAGACACAGACCAGCTTAAACCCATCCCAGCCTCAATCACTGCTGTGATGGTGCGGGCAAAAACTGGGGATTTCAGCTGAAACCTAAGCAGGAGCCTAGGTTGACTGTAACTCGAAGTCATGGCCAGATGGTTACCATCCAGCAGAGGAATAATGAAGGTATTAAAGTTAATTTAACAGGCTTAAGTCTATAGGTGGTCTTAGAGAGCTGCAGCCAAGTAGCTGAAACCTGCCACCCTTTACTTGTCCTGGGAGCGTGCAAGAAGTAGCGGTGGATGGAGGCTCGTGCGATACCCCCAGTGCAGGTTTCATGCTATGCAGGATGTGGAGGATTTCCCCAGGGAGCAGAGGGGGAGGCTGAAGACCTGCCTTTCTGAACAGAGAGTGCTGGCAGAGAAGGACAGAGGAGTTTGAGAAATTCTGAGCTTTTAGCTATGGAAATCTATGAAGCATAGAAATTGACCATGGATTAGAAACTTTTATCTACTGTCATGTATAAGACTAGTTAAAAATTTCCAGTGGGGTTTCCCTTTATCAGTGTTATTTCCTGCGCTCCAGTCGCAGCCTGTCCCATGACAGGCGCGTTGCTGATTTAAAATTACAGCCTTTATAGAGTGGTGAAGAGAATTCGCTGTTTTATTTTGAGCACCAGGGAGTAGGGACCCTTTTGATTAACCTGGGGATGGAAAAAGAGATTCAGGAAGTCCAGGGTATCACTCAGAGAGATGAGGTGGCCTAGCTGGTGTCAGTGGGGAACATCACCCCTTAGCTGGGAACCGATGGCTCCAGGGATGCCCTGTTACTCAGCTCAGATCTGATAAGGAATCCCAGCGGGCCAGCACTTCATCTTACTCTCTTTCCCTCAACGAAACTCCACAACATACTCTCCAACACTGAGGCCTCCAGACAGTGATGAGGTCCGTGCAGTCCAAAAAGAGGTGTTCACCTCCAGCCTGACCTCAGCCCTTCACCCCACAGACCTTCCCAGCTGTTCCCTCCAAGGAGCTGGCCCAAGCCCAAGCCCAACAGCACAGACAGCTGTATTTCTATGCTTGAGGCAGTGCCTGTTGAGTCTGTTAGCCCAGATGTGGCCAATGGGTCAGAACACTTAAGCCTTCTCCAGCACAACAGGCTATCAAACTTAATTTTATTGCATATTTTCTTTCCTTTGCTGAGTACTCGCTCACAAACATGAGTTTTTCCCAGGTTCTCTGCCCAGCCAACCTTTCCTAACAACATCCAGCATCCCTTACAGGCAGCCCTTCATTAGGAGAGCTCAATTTGCCTGAAAAGAGGTGGGAAAAGATGATCAAAGCACATGGGTCCCTCCTCATATTCTTTTTGCTTCATGGGTTTATCCAGTTAGCGTTTGAGTGCATTTGAGTCCACCCTGCAGAGCAAGGGAGGAATAGGGCTCTTTGTTTGCTTGTTGCTAAAGCACCTTACTTCTAATTAACAGAGTGATTTAATTAACATTAGGCAGAATCCGCCTGGTTCTGTTCCCTTAGGGGATAAGGAGAGGATAGCAGGCAAGGCAAACAGGTAACATCCTCTTCTGACACTAATTCTCCAGGGCACGGTCCTGATTTCCGAAGGCTGCTCCAGGCTATCTTCTCCAGACGCTTTGAATCCAAGGAAGAAATAAAAAACACAGTGTGAATAAAGTTCACATTTGGGGAGAAAGGTTGGCTTTGACTGACTATTTGTTTTCTCGAACGGTGATGGGGAGCAGAGACAGTTTCTGAGAGATCACAAGTAACTTTGGGTATCTTAGAGCAGAACCTGGAAGTACAAACTCCATGATTTTGTTTTTATTTTCATTTCAGCTGAAAATTATGTGTTAGATATTCTTTTCTGCCGTGCTGATATCCTCATTATTCAGAGCAATAAGTGTATGGATCAGAGAAGTGTTAATGGACGGCTACTGGTACCAGTCAGGTGTCCATCCAGACCTAGGTATGATGGTTTTATAATATTCTGTACAAAGCAAGAGAAGTTTATATTATATTCACAGCAAGATATTCATTGCTTTTATTAAGTGGGGGTTTGTCATATTTTCGGCATTGCAGAGGGCCAGAAGTATTTGGGTATGGCACAAAGAAATGAAACATTTTCTAGGCAGCCTCAGCCCAGCTGTATTTTGTCTCCTGCCTCTCCTCCCCAGCAGACTGGCAGGGCACTTACTGTGACTGTGCTTGGTTTTGGTTTGGTTAAATCTACTGCTTTAATCAGCACTTCTGATTTTTTTCTCAGTGTGTGGCTTCTGATTATTGTTCACAGGGGGGAAAAAGATGCCCTTCCCTGAATGCAACACTAGAGCAAAGTATCCTGTCTTTATTATTTTCTATTAATATTAAGACTGAATAGTGCAGCTTTGGCACAGTCTAAAGTGCGAACAAGGCGAATTAGACTAGAGATTACGCATTTTTGGCATTCTGGCATTAGCTAAAATAATTTAAGCTTTGTCTTTGGTGGTGGTCTTAAAGCAAGTGGAATGTGAAGGTGGAATTCAGGACCGGCTCCGGCATACCCTGGTGTAAATTTCTTTCTTTAGAAGAGAGTGTTTAATTCCACATATTAACATGTTGGGCTATTTTACCAAAAGTGAAGTTACGCTGATTAGTTACACTACAGAAGCTAAAGTATGTACATCTGCTTGAAGCAGGCATTTAACGGCAGGAATAATGGCTAACTTTGCTCATGTAACACTGCACTTTAAGCATCTCGAGATGCACATAACTGAGCTACAGCTGGGACAGGGTTTTTTTAATTTATTTTTATTTTCTTTTAAATAAGCAGAATCAAATAGTTTATTTTCTAAGTTACTTCCTCCCCTCAGATTACAAGAATTTCACCTCCTTCCTTATTACAAGAATTTAATCTCCTTCCTTGCCAAAATGAACTGGGCTTTTCCTGAAATAAAACTATGATGAATAGGACGCGGAAGGTAAATTCTTAGACTTTCTTTAAAACGTGTAGTTACACAACAAAGTTCCCGGTATTGATTAAGCCCAGGTGGTCTGCTCACCCAGCAAACAGATATTTGACAAAGCTTTATTATGCCTCATTAGAATTCTGTCCTTTAGAAGATTTCTAATTATATTGTCTAATAAAACTAAACCTTCGAAGCTATTTGCATATTATATGAAGAAATCTCATACAACAAACTCACAGTGGATTCAATTAACATAATAGCTAATTATATATCCCATCAGCCTTTAGAGTAGCTCAGCATTCATGTTGCTCCTGTTTTAGCCTAGAGCAAAGGAGGTTTGAATTTTCACTTCTAAATATTGACTTTTAACTAATATCAAAAATGATTTGAACACTTTTGTGGATGAAAAGATAATGATTAAACTACATGAAACATTTTAAAATACTTATTTCAAAGCCGTTGAAACAATTCCTATTTAAACCTAAACCTTCCCATGTTATCCATTCTGAGTCTGCCCTTATTTTAGAAAAAAAAAAAAAAAAGACCAGATAGGTCTAATTATTTTGACAAATGTTTGATTGACAGCTTGGTTATTTTGAAACCTCCTACTTCCTGCAGTTACATTTTGTATATTTTTCATTGCATTTTGTAATGCAATTGTATTCTTGGCCGGTTGTTGTATCTATCAAGCAAGAAATTTAGGACTAGATTAACAGAGACATAGTAATGAACAGGCATATGAGCACCCTATAATTGACTGTTATTAAGGTGTTGTCACAGTAGTCTGTAATGAATTCTCTTATTTTCTTTTGAAACTGGATGAGATATTCTGAGAAAAAATAAGTTTTTAAAAAAAAGCAAAACAGAAAAACAAATGCAAAAGTTTCCTGCAACATTCAAAAAAAAAAAAAGCCCCAAAGAAACAAAGCCTTTTTTTTTTTTTTCTGTCCCCCTTTTAAAGATTTCAAATGATTTGAAGGTGCTTCCAATTTTCAAATGCTCAGTAGAAAACGCAGGGAAGGCACAAATTTTGTAACTCATTTGGAAACTTTAAAAAAAAAATGATGTGTTCATCAACCTCCTCATCGAATGCAATGAAAAATCTGCTGGATATCATATTTATATTTTTACGCAAGATAGAAGATAAAGTTTGTTGCTGAGTAAATGGTTTTCTCCCATTACAATGATGGCTGCCTTTTCATTCATATTTTAATGAGGTTAGTATCTCTGAGACAGCTTTTTCGGGGTGGAGGCCCATGTCTCCGGTACAATTACAATAGGAGTTGCTTTATTGACAAGTACTATTCAAAATCTTCACAGTATAGAAAGAAAGGCTTTAGTTTTCCACCACTTGTCCAAATACTTATTCCTCTCTTACTATTAAAACACTTTCAGAAAGAGCACTCTCAACTGCCTGGAGCCCTGCATGCTGGGCACAGCACAGCTCAGCACAAAAATACTTCGCTTTAATTCAAGTTGCATTTATTTCTTCAAAATTCTCCCCCCGTAAAACCCAACAAATAGACACCAAAAATTAATACATTGTCTTTGCAGCTTCTGCCTCCATGAGTTTACAAGAAACATGCTTATATAATGGTAGTTCCTACCTGAAGTGTGAGTCTGACTCCAACTAAATGAGGGAAGACAAAGTTATGCAGAGATTGTGCATCCGATATATAATTTATTAGACAGAAACAAAAAATTGGTAAATCCAACTGTTGGCAAGTTAAGCTCTTGTATTTGTATTCATCTTCTCTATGTATATGCTATCTCTCCAACATTTTTCATTACATTTTCAGGGAATACAGCCCAAATCTAAATAGGATGCTAAATATAAGCCTGAACCATATCACATAGGTGCCAGCACATGTACAAAAACTTACTTGTGCATCCAAAAGAAAGCACATTCAGCAAAACCCTTTCTGTAAATTTGTAGGGATCATCACATGGATTTTGAGGGCTCATTCTTTTTTTCTGATGTTGGATACATTTTCTCCCAGGTCAGTCCCTGGTTTTGCTGCACGTGGTAACGTTGAGGAGATGTGAGTGCCCCGTGTTTGTGTAGGGTACCCTGCAGCACCCATGGGCTTTGGCTCAGCCACATGCAGTGCATTCCCGACCAGCCAGGAAGCCACAGGAGAGGGCTGCAGGGGATATGACTGCACACCTGAATATTGGTTAGAGCGCAGACATGAAAAAAATCTTTTTTTTCCGGAATTTGCAGAGTAAAACCCTTCTGCTGATGATACAGAATCTCTTTATGTGAAAAGAAACACAGCCATGAAAAGTGGCTTTCCCCATCAACTAACTTATGTTACTGTCCTGGACATAGCTGAGAAGGGGGATGAAATTTAGTGCAATTTATTGCTGTAGCAGTCAGATGGCAAAAAAAGAAAATCCCTCCCGAAGCAACACTGACCTCAATAGAAGTGATGCCAGGGCTGAAATCAGACTGTGGACTCAAATCTCGCATTCAGTCGTAAGGGCTGTAAAACCTTCCTCCCACGTTCACACATATTTTATTTTCTACCTTCAGAAACGCCATATATTTCTTGGGGTTTTGGGGGAAGTGCCTGCTCTGTGCCTGAGCTGCCGCAGCCTCTGCACTCTCCGTCCCAGCGGGAGGAAGAAGCAGCAGAGTTTGGAGCACAAGTTTCAAACACCACTTCTGCCACCACCTTCTGCCTCCACCACTTTTGGGGTTTTTTTCAGTTTGTGAGACATCATGTTTTCCTGAAAGAAAAATGAATATTTTGCGTCCCAGTACATGAGACAGAATTTTAATAGTAAAATGTGGGTTTTGTATGAGAATGTCTTTCCTGTAAAATAACTCATGCTGCGCTATAAACAGGATTGGGAATGAAAGGCTGCTGTCTTTTTATTATATTTTTTGTCCTTTTTTTTTTTTTTTTTATGAGTCATTTTTTTCTTTTTCCCAGCCTTTTTTTTTTTTTTTTTTT
>VWZG01002280.1:618236-650736 GCA_013396735.1 Grallaria varia
GGGTGGGGGCGGGTGTCCCTAACCAAGTGAAATGCCTTTTGGAGGGGTTTGCCTCCCCCCCCACCCCCATCCATGAATGTGGTTTTGAAACAACAGTGAGGCTGGGCATGAAGTTTGAGTAATATTTGATAGCATGAATTTTTGGGCAGTCCCCATTCATCCCCACGCTGTGTAGGGCAGGGAGAGCAGAGTGAGCCGAGGGCTCCTCACAGCCGCCCTGCTTATTTCTAGCTTTAAAAAAGAAAAACAAAAACCAACCAACCAACAAAAAAACCCCACAGTACGAGTATCCTTTTTTTTTCATCCTTGCAGTGGGAAAGTATCGTAGAGGAGTATGAAGATGAAATATTCTCACTTATCGCCCAAGAGGCAGACTATCTAGCTGACAAGCTGTGCAGTGAAAAATCAGGTACTGTGTCTGATGTAACATGTGCTCTCTCTACAGCCGTGTGGGGTTGGGTGTTTTTTTCAAACCCAGCGTACTGCTTTGGAGGAGAAGTGGGCTGTTGGTGAATAAGCAGTGACACTACATGGCTTTTTTTCTTTTTTTAAGGAAAAAAAAAAATCCCCAAAACAAAACTCCCCTTTCTTAAAGGCTTTGAATTCTTTTAATTCTTTTGTGCATATTAATGCAGCATAATTTGAGCATCCCAGCTAACGTGGTGTGTTTTCCTCCTGTTGTTACATGATTTTTTTGCTCCTTGTGTGTCTGCGCTGTCATTTCCAGGTCAGAAATGAAACTAACCCTCTTGCAACAAAATACAGGCATTTGTTTCTCCTGTTTAATTGCTAATTGCAGGCACTAAGCTCAGCCATGAGCCATGAGAGGGCAAGGTTAGAAATGTGCTGTTCATTTTGAGGTGAACATTTCGTTGCCATCGGACAAGAGTTGTCCTTAGAAGGGCTGACCAGCCCACCGCCATCATCTGCTAAGGAGAATGCATTTTATAAATGTTTAATGTTTTCTTTCTCTGTAAAATATGTAATTCCAAGTAAGTAAGGCCTCTTTTCAATCCTGACAAAGTAAGGAAATGCTTCCTTAAGCTTATGTAAGCTCTTCCTCCATTCCTCTATTTCTCTCCCTCATTTTCATTGTTGTTTTTTTAACTTTTATTTTTATTTCTGAATCTAAAAAGCACATAATATAAGGCACTAAGTACTACAAGATTGTAAATGAAGTGGGGTTATCCTTCCTCAGCGTGATGCCTTTAGTGCAGGAATATGCATAAAAATATTGATCTCTGAATCAACACTTGTAAATATTGGTGTGTGTGTTTGAGATTTATAAGCTGTAAACGTTACTTGGGATATAAGAACCAGAGCCCATAAAAAGTGCTAGAAGTAGAAAAAGAAGTTCTTAAAAATAAGTTTGTATCCTTCAAAGCATCAAGGTATTTGTAGTACTTCATGAAAACACATAATCTGGAGCACTGGGGAGCTCCATCTGTAATGACACAAAGTTCTCTCTATAATCTTCCCAGAAAAACAATCTCCAAAATATAAACTTTCCAGGACAAATTTAATTTATTACAAGTATTTCTTGTTTGTCATCTCTGCCACGATAGAGCTACTCTTGGTTGTGCCAGAACAGACACATCGAGTAGCAAATTATTTTGAAAACAACTTGCTTCCTCCAAAATGGACAACAGGGATTGTGGTAGCGGGTTTTGCACAAAAAAACTTTATGGGCATTTTGGAAACAAAACTCAAAATAGCCTGTGGGATAGTGTAGAAATATTGTCATCTTCCAGAGTGATTTTCTCAGAGAAGACTGGGATAAACCCCTTCTCCTCCTTGGCTGCCCTCATAGCAGCCTCTCACCCTTTGGAGAACAAATTGCAGTTTTGTGCATCTTCAGTAACTGTAAAAATATTTTCTGAAGGCGCAGGAAAAATATTGATATCTAAGCCCATGCTGATAAGAATCTCTTTTTTAAAATTTTTTTAGTGGACATGCTCAAAAGCTTCCTCCCCACCCCCCCCGCCCCCCCATCCCTGCCCCTTAAAAATCATATTTTGGGTTTAAAACCCACACCGTGTGCTCATCCAGCCTTCTTCCATCAACAAGATAATTTCCTCTCTTCTGGCAGACGAGATTGCTGTAACCGCACATTCACCTCCTTCACACAAATACCCCCCTGCATATGTGCAGGGCTGCTCTTCCTGACTATAAATAGTGGTCCACAGAGGGGAAAGTAGTTTAGCTTTCTTCCTGGCAATTAGCACAGATAAACAAGCTCCCATTTAATAAGCAGAAGTATAAGTCCTCGTCATTGCAAATACAGGATGCTTGCAAAAGCGGCAGGAACGCTACAGAGCGATGCTGAGCCACCCTGGCATAAAAATAAGGTCAAGAAATTGATCTGCCATTCCCCATATCACCCCATTGCCCATTTGAAAATAATAGTATGGTAAAGAACGAAGAGTAAAAAAAGCCAGGGAGACTTTTTAACGATCTAATTCACTCTAAGTATAAAGTGGGATGAAAATACGTGTATCAAATTGCATTAAAAATAATGAAAGCGTGTTTTCATAAACTCTGCAGCAGGCAGGAGATGGCAGAGGAGCACAGTAATACCTGACAGGGCAAGGAAGTGCCTGCCTGTGTTTTTCCAGGGAAAATAGATTCAGACACCGGTGGCGAGTCTTCGAATTTGTGTCAGGCTTCACGCCAGCCACGCAGCACTAGCATATAACTTACCAAAGCCTCCAACGCACAGAACACAATGAGAGTTATATTATTAGCTCTTATCTATCTTACAACAGCAATTTTCATTAATACGTTATATTAAAGCTATATTACACTCTTATCATACTACTGTAAATTATTGTCTCTTTTTATTCAGAGCCCCGTGTGTTCATTCAGAACGGCATTTTTAACTCTTTTTTTTTTTTTTTTGGCTAAATTATCATACTAAGAGACAGAAATAGCATAGAGCACCTCTCCACGGGCCAGTTGTAGATTTTGATACTGTGGATTTCACCATAAAGCAGGAGTTAAAAAAAAAAAAAAAATCAAACCCAAACCAAATCAGTGATGTATTCATTTAATTATGTTGCTTTTAATTTTGTTTTAAAGTCTGTGCGTGTGAATGTGGCTTATTTCTTGTGGGCTATTGCAGACTTAGTATCGGTGTAATCAAACCCTTTTTATACTGTCCTATGGTAAAATATAAGGATTGGAGTTTTCTCTCAGCCCAGAAACATGACATTAATGGAGGTCCTATATTATGGTAAGAAAACCTCTTCTCCACAAGTCCCGTTCAGTACTTTTCTTTAATTCTAATATCATAGCGGACTTTTTTTTATGGCAACTGGAGGTGGATGTTTCTTGTTTGATTAAAAAGTGGGAAACTTCAATGAAGTCTTTTAGCACAATCAAACCGTTTGATATTTACAAGCATAGATCCGTTCACTGTCATGTATTCTTTGATCACGCAAAAAGTCTCAGTGCTAGACAGGCAGGCAAAACCTGCTGAGACGCACCTTCAGATCCTCTACTATTTTTACAGGCTTTAAAAAAATCTAAAAATTAATTTTCGAGGAGATTACCTCTTTTTTTATCCCCCCCCTCCCCAAACAGGAGGAGCGGTTGCTGTCTGGCCCAATGGAATAACAGACATTTTTTTTTTAATTGGCCTTTAATTTTCTTTGCTGATTGCAATCATTTTCTGTGTGCTCTTTCTGGACTCATGTATATTTTTAGTTGTGATAGTTGGGGCTCGGTGCAATGCCAGCAGCATTTCATTCAGGGTTAAATGGAGGTAGGTGAAGGCCAGTAAGAAGCCAGAAAGCTTGTGCTAATGTACAGACCAGAGGCAGCTGATTTATAAGGGGAAAATAATTTAACACCACATATTTTATGAGTGCTGAAAGCTACTGTTTAAGTAACACCAGGATTTTGCCCTACATAATTTTCTTTTTATGCGCTCACAGCTATAAAAATGTTCTGTTTGGTTGAAGTCTTCTAGTCCCCATTTTATCTTAAAAGTGACTTATCCCCTGTGTTTCTTTATTTAGCTGTTTGCCAAGTTTGACTATAATTTAGGCAGCCTATGTTTAGTTGTAGAAAAGTGAAAAAAAATGCTCTTATATTCAAGTGCAAAGAAATCCAGAAGTCTCTTTCTGCACAATTATCGCCCAAACTATTGTGTTTTTGCAAACCGATACTTTCTAGGAGGCTCATTCCCAGTGAGAACTACTCTCCTGGAGAGTTTAACAAAGCTAGCAGCTACATCAATTAAAAGCAACTAAAATGTCTGTTATGGATATGTGCAGAATATTAAACCGCCATTAAACCATTTAGCACTTACCTTAACCCTCTGCAAGATTACAGTTAATAAATGGGGTGCGAAGCTGTGGTTTAATGCTGCCACAGCACTCCGGAATTACATATTTTCTCACATTTTTCTCCTCGTGCAACTAGGAAAAAGAACAGCAGCGAGAGAAAGATTAGCCTTTGCGTCCCTGCCCTGCAGTGGGATTTATGAGCCCAGATTTCCCCAAATGCTACAAGGCACTGGAGGATCCACGTCAGTGGGGTTTACTAAACAACTGGGCCGTGACACTCCCTGTTTTAAAATACAAAGTTTGATTTAAAAAACCCATCGGGTTTTAGCTGCAGCATTAAGGTTGTACCGGGAAGGCAAAGGAAAGTGAATTTAAACACTTACGTCGGCCACTCTGGAGAGAGGGATGGGACATTTTCTGTCTTTAGGGGTGTTTTAGGGTGCAGTGTGCTGGGGTCTGTTCTCCAGGGCAGATCCATGGCCAACCCCATCCACAGGGGCACCAGCAAGTGCCCAAAGCCAGATGTGAACCCCACCTGGGCAGCGTCAGGTTCACCACAAGAGCTTGGGTTCATCCCAGGTGGTTTTCTAGCAACTATTTCTCCATAAACTGTGTTTATGTGATGTGAAAATCACTCAAGAACCCGGCGTTGTGGGGTAATTTTTCAAGTCAAATGAGTGAGAGTTTTCAAGGGGTTCACAGTAATGCCATCTCATAAGGGGATGCACCAGGTGTGTCCGTGTCCTCTAAGGGAAGAGTTGGACAAGGAATTATTTAGCACATTTGAGGACGGCAATTGAGAATAGATTGCTTTATTCTGTTTTTTAAATTCCTTCTCAATCTGTTTCAAAGAGTGTATCTAAAATAGCCTGTTTTGCTGTCATTGTGCCATGGTTATGCCTCGCACTGTTCCTCCTTTCTGATTTATTGCCCAAAGTTGTTTAACATGCTCTAATTTCCAACTTAACACATCCACTGGTGGAAGGGCTTCAGTAAGAAAACCTGTCTTTTTCTAATTTGAAAAAGACATATTTTTAATTGAAGAAACAGGGACTTTCAGCAGGGTGTTACTATGCAGGACATCAGTAAATCACAGGGAACTTTCCCTTCCTTGGGTGCCTGAGCAAAGGCTGCTGCTCACAAAGGTTACAGAAAAGATCAGTTCCTCATTTCAGACCAGAGGAAGGTGAAAACACCACTTTTTACCTTGTGTAATCAGTTTTTGCCATTTTAATACCTCCACTGGTTTCTACTTTAAATCTTTAAATGTGCCCACATTCTCTAGCCTTTTTTTTTNTTTGGTGAGAATGTGGAGTTTAATGGGGAACTGGCTAGTCAACCTTTCTTCTGTGTTCGGGTTTTTATTTACCCCAAGGTATTTGTCTCATTTGTGCTGATTTTCACGAAATCAACATCTGATTGTTGGAGTTGGAGTCTGTAAAAACTGAGCCTCCTGTTCCAGCAGAAAAAGATAACTAAGATAATTTCAATAAACTTACTATTTTTTCTTGGTGGTAACAGATGATCTTTTCATCTGTGTTTCCAGACCAGAAAGAGTTCAGTTTATAGCTTAGAGCTGCAAAGTTTCTGTCACTGTTACTGAGATGACAATAGGAAAATTTCCTAATATTTGGCCTTTAAAAGGTGAAATAACTTAGTGAAATGTGTGCAGTTTTCTTAAAACAAGTCATTCCTTCAAAATTTCCATATCAAAGTCCTACTGATCCCGGTATAAACGTTCACTCGACCTGAGCACCACTATTGTAATAACTTTTTTTAATTAAAGCTTTCTTGCTGAAGAAATGACAAAAAACATCAAAATATTCCTGACAGAGGTTATGCTTTTCATCATTGGGGTCGAGGTTTTTTGTCCAAAATATTTATTAATCAGTATAAAATATTTAGTCATACATCTCACCCAGAGCTGGGACTCAACTCAGGTTGTTGCTGTGTCCCCAGAAGATAAAGTGGGAGAAAATCTGCTTCAGGCTCCAATACTCTATGAAATCACTATTTAAAAAGACATTAACTGCTTAGCCGCGGTTTTAAGATAACAAGGTTAATTCATTCAAAGCAGTAGAATATTTAGAGTAACTGTAACCTTAATAACAAAGAAAAAGTTCTGAAAATACATAGGTCACCTTTACAGAGTGAGTAACCACCGAAGAATATGAAATTAATCATATAGTGGAAAAAGAAACCCTATCTGATTAAAAATCTGTTAATAAGTCCTAATTTTAAAGTTTATTTCTAGATTCTTACAGTATTTCGGAAGTTAAATATTTCAACAACAACACAGTCCATCCCTCAGTGCGTGTAAATTGTTGGAGCTTCACAGAAGCCATTAGAGCAGTGCTAATTTACAACAGTTTAAAATCTGGTTCCCTAAATCTGTTACACAAAGATTTGGCTGTTTTAATGTTTTTAAAAAGACTGAAGTTTTAGCTCGGGGTGGAATATTTTCTGCCATATCCTCCTGACAGACCAATTTTGCAGAGTACTTCATCAAAGTCATAATTTGAGTATTGTGGAGCAGCTATGCTATATAAAATTGAAATAATGCCTTTGGTATTTAAGGAAGACTTTCTTCACACTTAATGCAATTCAACACCTGCTTTCATGTGTATGTAAACAGCGATTTTTGAAGAAACTTTCAAATATTTGAACTCTCTTTCCATTTCATTCTGCTTCCAAATTTATGCTGAGATGGGGTCTTGAGTGTAGGTACTGAGCTCACCTCATGTACAAAACCTACAGTCAGAGGGCTCCGTTTAAAGCCTGAGAGCAGGAAAATGTTTCTTCTACATTGTACATAAAACTAAGACATCTGTGTATCAAACTAATGAAAAAGGTTTGGATTCCAGTCCTATTTCAATTCTGTGAAATCTGTTGATTTTCGAGTGGGCCTAAAAGACAGATTTGGCTCAAGGTGTGTATAAAAACCCATGTATTACCAGGTCACATGAAAGGAACACAGGTGCTTGGAATCTGTGGATCTATTACAAAGTCTAGCTAGTTCCAAAAAAAAAAAAATCTAAAAATATTTTGCCTTTTCCCATCATACTCTTTTCATTATTCAACATGAAAACCTCATAAAAGTAGCAAAGAAAATTGATTTTGTGGGAGAACAGCGTAGTGCAAGCAGCCAACCATTATCAAAAGATCGAAAAAACCAAACAGGTGGCAACAGGGAGTAATTCTGGTGTGTTTTTTCATTTTTCCTTTTTTTTTTTTTCCTATAACTGATGGAACTCTGATACTTTCTGTAACAGCAACTAGTAAATTATTTCTGGCAGGTATGTTACAGTTTTCTTCTCTGTCTTTTTGAAAATTTGAGGGCTGTCTTGTGCTTTATTTGATGTGCTCTGAAAATTGCTATAAAAGAGCTCCCGAGCAATCTGGCCAGGTTGTTTCACTGAGCATCAAGTCCTCTGGTGCCGCACTCGACGCGCATCCAACCACTGCAGTTGGTGTGGTTTGTGCTGAGAAAACATCACAAGATGATAGCAGTGAGATTATATGTCCCTCAGAAGGAAAGTCTTTCTTTAAACTATCATTTACACATTTACAATCTGTCTTTGGATTTCACAGTGAAAAACTGCAAGAGAATTTTGGTATCTGTTCAGTTTTGCATCAATGATAAGATATGGGCCGAATTCATTCCTGTATCACCCCAGTCTTATCCTGTGTAACCTGGGTGCAGCTGGAGCAGTGCTGCAGTGGACCACATCTGATACTTACTTTCCCCAGCCTGGGGTATTTATTTTTGGGGTAAATACTCAGATTGTTTCACTATCATTTTGTTGAAGCAGATACTGAGATGCAAACTTAATATTTGCGAGGACCTTTATGAAGCCAAACTAATCCTGGGTTCAGTAGGAAGTGCTCAGTCTAAAAAATGAGTCATGCTTTTTATCATCGGTGAATTAGAAAATTAGGTAAAATTATATGATCTGATATGATGTATGATATGACATGACATGAATTGCTTGGGATCCCATCTATCCAGGTATTTAGGTAGCTGTCCTCAGCTGGGCCCTTTAGTTCCCTTCAAGAAATAAGCATCTCAAAACCTATATGAAAAACCAAGGAAATATGTCCTGACTTCAGACCCTGTCTTTTCTCCTTTATTCACCTCACCCTACTCTGATGAAGTCAGAAATGTATCCAAAGGCATGATCTAGTCTTTTATCAACACGACAGAAGTGTAAAGGTCATTTCTAAGAAAGGAGGACCAGATCCTTGCCCAGAGCAAGTAGCTTTATTCTGTTGACTTGGTATAGAGCTGTCATATTTGACCTGGGGAGACTGGAGTTCCCCAGTTCATTGGGACTGTTAATATATATATATGTTTAAAAACAGTTAATTTCATTTTCCATGACAAATATGCTGGGCAAAAAGTGCTTTTCTGGTGACAGATTTTATTTGAAATGTGACTTCTGCTGAATGGGTGGAGGTCACTGAGTTCATTTCACTAAGAAACCAAAAATGGATAAAGCAAGATCCTGAACGGGCAAGATCAATGTTTTGTTTATTAAGATAAGCCCTAAAACAAGGTTGCTTGCTCACTTGTTGTATTTTTTATTCACATTTTTCTTTCTGGTGTGGCATTTGCTCGTACTGTAATAGCTTCATCAAAATACAGATTTTAGAAAATGCATACTACTTGTCACTGTTTCATTGGCATAAAGAACAAGCACGTTAGAATTTTACGAGCAAAATATAAACTTGTATGGTGTTCCTAATGCATATTAAGTTTACCAGAAATGAGGAGATATCCAGACACATACTAGATGAAATGCTACTAATGGGTCTTACAGCAGGAGCGGAGAGGAATACCTTGTAATTACAGCGCACGCATCCGAGTACGGCATACTTTGTTCTGGAGGCTTAAGTAGGTAATTAGCATTGCGGTTATGGAGTTGTGAGTGATCTTACATTGTGTTGGTCTATGAAAATTGTCCTTCTTTTTAGTGCTGGGATGGGTAGAGTTATCCCTAGAACAAGTCTCTTGGAGTTGCCCACTGGGCAGGAGCATCCCTGCGCTGGTGGGGTGGAGGTGGCAATGGGAGACCAGCCCAGGGGGGGAAAGGGAGCGCGGGGAGAAATGCTCTTGGGATGCTACTGGGGACACAGCATGGATGTAAAATGAGCACTTACACCTTATATTGTCTGAGCAGGGGATTTCTGAGCCTGGATGAGAAAGAGGAAAGCTTTTAGTAAGGGAAGAGTGTGGAAAGTTAGAAAATAAATGCAAGGTGGAGTTGCTACACTCGGTAACTTCCACACAGCCATGCCTGTGCCGAAGCGGCGCTGCAGCCGTGTATATCGCTGTAAGAGCGTTGATTAACAGCAGAACTGTGCTTAATTCAATATAGGTTAATACAGAGGCTTTCTTTAGGAGCACTTCAACAAGGCTGCGTGTGAAAGAGTGAGAGAAAAAGAGAGACCAATTCACAAAGCTCATTTAAACTGAGCGAGAAGCTTTGGAAAACAAGAGTGTCTTCCTGCCTTTAACCATATTTACAGACCTGGCTGGTTTAATGGCATTCAGCAATAAATTCCATCGCCTTCGGGAGCAATTGATAAAGGTTCTGGTAACCGCCTGCTCCAATCTACTTTGGGGAATGTTAATAAACCAGTACCCAAGGACTCCTAGGTGTGTGCCGTGGAATAGAGGGAGCTAAATGTCAGCTAATTAAGCAGAGCTGAGACCATGAAAGATCTTGTGAGTTAAAAGTTAAATATTAATATCAGTTTCAAACTTTATGAAAAGCTGGGTTAGTGGCAGGGAAGCAGAAGGGATATATCTCCAGCATGTTCGTGACATTTTCTATTTCTAGTTAACCTTGCAGCCACATTCAGAACTAGCTGAAGTTTTCTTAAAGCAAATTCTGGAAGAGAAGCCAATAAGGAATTATAACAACGCTTGAGGTGACACAGACATTAATGAAGGAAGAAAGAAAGAGATTTCAATATGGCAATGTTTCTTAAATGTTAAAAAAAAAAAAAAAAGAAAAAAGAATAAAAAAGAAAAAATCTTCCCTGTTATATTAAATGTGACAAGCAAAAGGTGGGGGTTCAGAAAGCCTTGGTGCATGGCAGGGCTGTATTTATCTGACTATTGGTCAGTTCTGCAAATTCCTGCAGAAATTTTCAGCATGCCACTGTTGCTCGTAAAGAGTGGAAAAGTGAAGGTTGAGCCCTGCTCAAAGTGTGTCACACAGCGACCAGGATATCCTGAGCCGTTCTATTTGGTCTTTGAGTTTCATTATTACCATTAGTAGTTTGTGGGTGGCTCTCAGCCCTGGCTGGGATTGGAATCCCCCATGCTTGGCTAATTCACCCAGAGCTCATACTCCTGTCATCACACACCTGCTGATGCAGGATCGTTGCTCCTTCATTAACACAGGGTGAGAACGTGCAGAGATTAAGCACGTTTGCCTTGTCGTGGCCAGGTCTTAACCACATGGCCATCTCTTCTGGTCTCCATGGGGATAGTAAATTATTAGCAAGTGTTATTTGGGGACACAAAAACGTGATTAAATGGCTGTTTACTGATACCAAAGAAGATGGAGACTTGTCTCAACTTCTTTCCCTGTGTAAGGTATATCATGATGACTAATGAATACTTCTCCATTGCATATAGCTGAGTTAGGGGGTTTCTGCCATGCTCAGCTGTGTTGGCCAGCAGCAGGACAGGGTGGTTTTGCTCCCAGCCAGCTGTTCTGCCCATTGCAGCACACAAAGTGAACTGCAAAATATACTCCATTTCATCCACCTAGACACTCCTGACTCTTCTGGAAGGAGAAGAAAAATCAATGTCATTCCTAATCTGTGAAATTTAAGGATGCAAAGAGGGCACCTGAGCACCCTGCATGAGCCTCCGGGTACCTTGTGCCTACAGGGCTGAAGACAGCGGGGAGCTGTAGCTGTTCCTCCGATGTGGCTTTGGTTATCAATATACTCCATGTGTGTCCTTCCCTCATAATTCCCCCACTACCACTGAATTTCAGAGTATAAAACTGAACTGTCTAGTTTTCGTAGGTCTTATAATTTCAAATATCTTCCTTCCTTTCAGCTCCTGGAGCTTAATCCCAGTGCAGGCAGTAGTGCCAGCCCTCAGCTCCCAGCCTGATGCTTTTCCTAAAGAAACTTCCCATGCATAATTAAACCCCAACACTCACCTCGTACTTTAACATTCACCTACCTGGAATGGGCCTTGACTTCAGCCTCTATGTCTCCCGGAGCCTCCTGGCTGTGCCTTGCATCCACAGGGTAGCAGAGGGATTTGTGATCACCTGGGGATGGCACAGCCTGGGAATAGGGTAATGATGCCTGAATCCCAGGGAGTGGGAATATGTGGGATTGGTTTTCTCAGGGTAATTTTGCTTTAACTTTCAAAGACTTTACATGGACACGTAAGATCAGAAAAGGAATTTCAATACATTTAGTGTTTTCTGAGCCTGAGTCATCTTTCATACAAACTTTGAGTGTTCTCTTCCTTAGAGCAGACTGAACATGCCAAAGCACTTCACCAATGTGAAAAAGTATCTTTATTCACAACTTAAAATAAAAAGGCATAGAGACAAAATTTGGCAGAAACAGTACTAGGAATCACACATTCTCATTCTTTGTTCAACACCTGAATTGCTGCACCATATAACTTAACCAAACATAATTACTGAGTTGCAGACATACATTGCTTTTATTATAATGATCATTATATTTCTGTGGCACAAACCATGAAACCTTACACTGGAAAGGTTGTCTGTGGCATACTGCACCAAAATCCAGATTTGATTTGCTGTTTCCAAAGCCCTCGATTACACTGACCAAGGTCAGAGGAGAACTGCAGCACAGCAGCTGGATAACCTGGATTATTGACCTTCATTCCCACCAGACACAGATTCTCCGGTTCTGGTCACTTTTCAGGGTGACTAGTGACATCTCTACACTTGCAGGCTTTTTCATATAATGAATGCTGGGGCTCTAGTAAATGTTTGGAACTACACTAAGAAATAATCTGGTGGTGCTGACCACAGCCAGGACATTTCAAGGCAGCATGTTGAAGGATGGCAGTCAACGCCCTACTGGGCTGAGCCACCCTTGTGCTGGGGACACTTGAGAGCGGTGGGAACACTTGGAAAAGGCATGAACTGGGGGAAGTTCTGGTTGTGAGGCACGGTAGGCAATCATTCACCTCCCACTGACCTTGCAGTTTCCGTTGTGGGAGATGTTCCTCCATCCTTCCGTCCGATCTACTTATTTGAGGTGTCCATTTTATTTCCTCAAATAGTAAGGTCAGAGCTCATGTTTTGCATTACATATTAGTGCAAAACTTAATGTCATGGGCTGTCTAATTTTAGGATTTCCTGAAATAATTCTGTGATGGAAATAACAAAGATTATCACCATCTCTGGCTGTTTCGCTTCATGAAAAGTCTTCCATTTCTCCTGAAAAGGCTGTAAACAACCCTGGATACATCCAAGAAAGCTCTGCCTTCATGAAACTGAGTGAACAGCTACTTGATTCATTTGAAGATTATGATTAAAAGACAAAACACAAATAGCTGAGATCAACTATCTGATCTTTCAGCTTTGTGTCCAGATGAAAACACAACTTCTTAACCTTTGAGCCCTTTAAATGATTTCCTAATGTGCTTCAGCAATGTCAACAGGATTTAAGCTGCTGCTGTTCAAGGAAAGTCTGCTTGAAAGCTTCTTTTATACTTCACAGCTCTGGGTTTCAGTTCTATATGACAAGTGTTTTTAATAAAATATTAGTTTCCCTTGACAGGAAGCTGATTTGTCGTGGCTGCATTCAGGAAGGCAGGTGGGTTACACTTCCTTAGCAGAGAGTCTGCATGGACAATACTGGCACCTGCCCCAAAGAAATCAAGACCGTGTCTTGACTGTGCAAGAAGTCAGGAAGGGTGACTTTTAAGCGCATGAAATACACAGAGGAATTTATCATGGAACCATAGAATGGTTTGGGTTCAAAGGGGCCTTAAAGATCATCCTGTTCCAACCTCCCCAGCTGTGGGGAGGGACACCTTCCACTAGACCAGGCTGTTGAAAGCACAATCCAACCTGGACTGTTTTCCACACACTTCCAGCTGTCAAAAGCTGTAAGAGAGGGGTGATTGTATGATTTCATGGAAGACCTGTCCTTCTGGTCTTTATTAACTGGGTGACTCAAGGGAAAAAAGCAGCTAGCTAAGGTTTGGTGGTACCTTGGATTCAGCTTGTGAGTAGCTAGACCATTGAATACCACAATGTGGTCTGGAGCCACCAGAGTTACTCCGAGATGTTCTTCAAATCCTCATGATGAGTTACAATTCACAGCAATGCTTTCAGGCTTTTTAGACTCTGTGTAAACCACAGGTTGCATCAGCTGCTGTGGCACACAGACTTCATTTAAAACACACCTCAAAAAATCTAAGCTTTTCTGTTTCAAAAGCCCTTTTCATTGTTCTGTACTCACTCTTCAGACAGAACATAGGAGTTATCTTAGACATTTTAAGAGTAGATGACTCATGAAAAGCTAAGTTGCAAAGAAACACATTAAGTTTCTCTGTACAAAAATTAATTAACAAATCAAGGCAAGTCTTCTAATGTTTTGAACTTTTCTTGCACAAGCTAAGAACAAATCAGATTTTTTTCACTGGCACTGCATGGACATTGTCCATAACAGTATGAACATCTTTCTATTTGTCTGCAAGTGCCCAGGCCTCGGAACAGTCTTTTCAGCACCAGGTTCCATCTCTAGCAGTTCTTGTTCAGAATTACATCTTGGATGATGAATGAATTATATCTAGAATACACAGGTTAAGTTTTCTCTTTTTAGTCTATTTTCCAACTTCTTCCCCCTAGAGAGGGGAAAGATCAGAATAAAAAAACCCCTTAGTTTTGCTCAAGGATAGCATGGCCCCAAGCTTCTTGATGGACTCAATCCTTCAGAAATCAGCAAGAGTGGCTGTTTTCAACTTCAATTTTGCTTTTTGTGCCTCTGAAACCTGGAGTCACAATCTCCATCTCCTTCCGCTTCTTCTGCAGCAAACCCAAGATCATTCAGATCAGAAAAAACTTGTCCACAGAGACATTTCTAGCTGCAGAAGACGTGAATCATTCCACAGAGCAAAGCTGTGAATTGAATGGTGTAAGATAGATGCGTCTGACACTGGGAACATCAAGCTTCTCCATCCTTGTACCAGCAGCCTAGACTATGATTGATATTAATGGACACATGTCAAATTATTGCACTTCTATTCAGCACTAGTACTTAGGTAGGGATAGTTTCTATTTATCCACTCCTAAATTCTTTCTCAGAGCTTGAATGTAACAGTTCTAGAAACTGATGTAAACTTTTTAAAGAAATATCTCACGTTCCATATATATGCAGATTACTTACGAGTGCATAAACCAATTATCAAATTGTGAGATCCCATCTTACTGGTTGATATCATCCTCTGTGGTATTCTGACAGGAAACATAACTTTATAATCATATGACAGATTTCTATGGAAGACAATCTCTTACTTTCATTTAGTCTTATCAGCTTCCCACTCTTGCATCCTCTGCTTGTCCTACTGTAAGGACACATATTTTGGAATATTTAATACAAATCCTCCAGGCAAGTGCTTTCCATTCCCTCCAGAACAAGAATTTATTTGTGTGGGTGTGAAGACTTCCTAATTAAGGCAAAGCACAGAGAAATAACTAAGGTGGAGCTTGGACAGAGTTTTACACTGCACAACCCATTCAATAATGTGGACTCCAAGGTTCACAGATGTCTCAGGGCTCAGATTTGCTCCCTGCCCCCTCTACAAATGAGGACCTTGTGCTGCTGTCCCCTCTGAATCAGTTGTGTCCTGCTGAATGTTTGTGTCTTCTCCAGGGAAGACTCCAAAATCCTGGGGAGAAGCAAGAAGGGAAAGGCTATTGAAGCCAGGCTGTAGAAAAGAAGGGAAAGTCTGGGTTAGAGTCAAGAAAGTTGAATAAAACCTAAAGAGAGAGGAAATAGGTGAAGAATAAAGACAAGAGAGAGAAAAGATCTAGTAGGGATCACGAGTTAGAGTAGGGCTGCAAAAGGCACAACAGGGTGTGAATTGAAGAACTGAAGGAATTGAAGAGAGGAAAACTCACACCAGTTAAGTACAGAAGCAAAGAGGATCTTTAAGTGTACTAGGGAAAATTAAGTACAATTGTCAATTTTTTTTTCTTTCTAGAATGATCTTTATAAGGAATTTTTCATAGAAAAAACTGGCACTAGCCAAGTTGTTCAGAAGGTGTTGAACCATGACAGTAATGCAGGTGGTACTGCAGCAACTGCTGCAGGATGCAGGTAGCACTGGGCTGCTCTTCTTTTCCCCTCAAGGGTGAGAAAAGTCACCTACAAAATCAAAGGGAATGTAATATCACAAAGGGAATTAGATAAAAGGTAAGTTTAAACCACCTTAGAGGGACAGAGGAGGAAAAACTCGGTTTGTTGGAAGGGTTAAGTCCAAAATGCAAGCTCAGACAGGGATATCAGGCATCTGGTTTACAACCGCCTGTGATGGAGCTGGTGGTGAATGTGCAGATCTGAGCAGTGCCTTGCAAGTGTTTTGTGTTGTGTCAACCTGCCACAACGTGCAGCCCTCACTCCAAAGGTGTCATGCTCCAAAATGGAGAGACCCCTACAGAGACTCCAGCTGGCCCCAGAATGCCTGGCTGGGGAGATGGATGAAGATTTGGGGAGCCTAATTTTGGACCATTCTGTTCGTAGCAGAAGGTGAGTACACAAGTGTGTGTAAAGCCTTCTTGCTGCACATGCCCAACCATCCCCACACTGGTTTATGTATTGGAAATACATTTAGGAGGCAGCCCAGGTCTGGACTGTGAAAGGATGGCTTTTATGCTGACCCATTTTCCCAGCACACCTCCCGAGAACCCCAAGTATCAAGCAGCAGTTCCAGGCATTACCAGCATGATGGCCTACATGATGGGAGGATCTTTCATGCTGGGAATTAGGCCTTCTACATTTCTTAAGGCTTGTACCAATGTTTCTGAGCAGATAGGGATGCCCAGAGTCCTGCCAGGAATGGGTAAGGGCGAGTGGGTGGGCTGGGTTGGGAGATGAGAGATGGACAGAGAGCCGGCTCTGGAGGGAGCCAGAACCCCCGTGGGGACACAGGTGGCAACTCACTTCTGCTTTGGGATCCATCTGGAGGTTCACATGCCCCCCACCCTCTACCTGCGAGGCTAGGGAGAGGAAGGCCTTCATCCTCCTCTTCACTCGAAGACCGCAGTGCTGGAATTGATGATGCTGCCTGAAGAACAGCAAATTTTCCTTGGGGTGCTCAAAATCCCAAGTACCTCGGATGGCTTTTCAGACCCCTCCCAGTGTGCTGGGTCCCCCCTCTGGTGGGGCCAGAGCCTCTCCTCTCGGTGACACCAGGCACAGCAGTTTCCTGGAGTCTTTGATGTGATGGCTGCAAGAAACCCACTGTCAGTCACAAACTGTGCGCGTGCTCTGCAGGTCTAGAGGTCTTGTACTTATTCATTCTTGCCACAGCTCCAAGTCTTCATTTTCTTGCCCTGGGAAATGCGCTTAATTATTTATTTGTATTGGACCCAGGCTTGTAATACTTGGGTGCACACTACAAAGCAGCGTGCGAAGAACTATTGCTGGCTGCCATTGCCCATCAGCCCCAGCTCACCCCAGGCCCCTGACAAGATAACTACCCCATCGACTGCACATTAAGACACACATTAAGAAAAAAGAAAGGTGAGGTTCTCTGTGCTTGTAGCCCTGTTGAAAGCAATGGAGCTGACATGCCCAGAAAAGTTAACGCGCAGTGCCTTCAGCGGGGATATCCCCTGGGAGCCGGCTGGGGCTGGGGCAGGAGAATGAGTCTGGTCTTGTTGTGGGCTCTGCCATCCCCAGCAGCCTCATTGGCACCTGGCCAGGTCATGCCCAGGCATCACAGTGCCACCTCCATCAGCTGGTGGGCACTGCAGTGTGATCCTCCTGGTCCTGGGGGCAGGAGGTGCTACTGGGCACTGGGACAGCACAAAAGTTAATTGAAGCCAGTGCTTTTGGAATTTAATTAATGCTGTCTGCCCTTTTGCTTTAGGAGTTCATCTGGGCAAGCCTGAAACTTCAGTGTCCCTGCTCTGGGTTCAGTGCTCTGGCTGTGTCCACTTTTACCAATATCTGGAAAAATGTCCCCTCCTCTGGCCATGGGATACCTGCGAGTTTACCAGATGACTTGTGACCCTGGTGGGATTACCATGAAGCCAGGTCCTATCTGGAGCAGGTCAGACCTGCACTCCAGCCATTCAGGGCTGAATGAGCAGGGTGGGAAGCACCAGGGATTGTCGGGGTCTGGGTCACCCCTAGGTGCTAGGAGGAGCCTGGATTCAAGCTGTGATTTGGAGTCAGGCAAGAAACACAGGTTCACCCGGGTGTACCACATGTTGGGGTAGGTGTCCCTCTCTGCTGGTTCACCTGGAAAAATTAATGAGATTGCATGTCAGGCCTCAGTGCTGGCACAGAATGTTCAAACATTCATGCAAAAACCTTGTGTCAAGGGTGGTTACCACAAGGGCTTTCCACACAGCATGGCCAGGGCTGGATTGCTTTTCAGCGACTGGGTCACTGAAGACTTTCCTTCAGCTCCCTGCATGCCAGGCTGGGGCTGCCATGGAGCCAAGTGGTGGGAACACCCAAATGGCCCCTCAGGTGTTCCCCCACTCAAAGGAGCCCCCAGTCCTGCTCTGCCCATGCCACACTTGTGGCTGGGTTCCCCCCAGGCAGTCTCCCATGCTCACCCTCCCTGCTGCTGCTCCTGCCTAACTAGAGTGCTGCACCTCAGGGATCGCAGAGCGAACTTCAACAGATGTCTACTTTTTATTATTTTTATATTCTTAAAGCATAAGAGAATCTGCTCCTTTCTTCCAGCCCCTTGCAGCTCCCTTGCCAGGGCGTGTGTGTTTTGCAGCTCTCTGCTCAGGTAGCAGTGTGGGAAATCAGTCGTGCTGGACCACAGCAAGGTTTTGCTCCTCCATGAACCAGAGCTCGGGTTTGAGGATTTATTAATCCTTTGTGGAGGATCTGCAAAGCAGTCGGACGGCACTGGAATTATGTCATGTGTTCCAGGAGTCCAGAAAGCTCTTTGCACTGCCTGGTTCTGACACTAACTTCTTACACGACCTCAGGCATGTCACTTTGCTGATTCCTACCTTCATCTCCCCATCTGGCAAGGGGAGATAATACTGTCCTGCCCCATACGGCTGTTGGGAAGATAAGTTCGTCATCGTTTTCTGAGGTACTGTGATGCTACAGCAGATGGATAATGAGACAGACAGAAAGATAGCTAGATAAATCAATCTCTTCTCATTCAAGTGAAAGCAGGCACTGCAGGTGCAGCGTTTGAGATTAATCATCAGAAAAATTAGTTCCCTCAGTATCTTTTCAGGAGGAAGAAACAGCCGTAGGGCCCAGTCCTGAGGAGAGTTATGCACATGAGTAACTTTAGCTTGAATTCAAAGGCAGTGCACAAGTAAAACTACTCATGTGAGCAAGAGCATGCTCCACTTGCAATTTCTGAAAAATGCCTAAATAAATGATGTGTCCCAACTGACACATGTCCCTAAGTCACCAGGATGCTTTTAACTATTTCCCTCAGACATTTATTTCTGCCCTTTATTAGCCAGGTGCTTTATTAGCGGCTGGCTTCCTGCGAAGCAGTGGTTTACAGCTTTCTTTGCAAATAAAATGAAGTGAAAATAAACACAAATATGTTGCTCCTGGGCCTTACACACACTGTGATTTTATATATACTATAATTTTATTATTAATTCAAACTAACCTATTAGTCTTTCAACATTATACGTTTGCCATATGTAAAAATGTCAAATATATTTACATTCTCTTTTTTTTTCTGTTTGTCATAACGGAAAAGGGGAACTTTTAAAGGCAGAGAAGTCTTATTTGAACTTCTCTACCACTATGTCCTATAAGAATCACTTTTTTTCCCCTCCTGTTCAGAACATGGAGCCCTTTAACAGGCCAGACTGGAGTCAGAAACTGAATAGGGTTATATATTCAGTTGCCATAGTTGCCATATGGTGCCAACATTGAATGAAATAAAATAAAAGTCCAGAAGGACTGACAATCAATACTGGGGCAGCCTGCACGATGCTGACTGTAGGACAAAACCTCCAGCCCTGGCAGAAGATGGCAAAAATCCCAACCCCAAACAGGCAAAAAATCTGCTGCGGAGGCAGAGGAAAACTCTCCCTGAATGGGGAAGCCAAAGCAGCGCCGTGTTGGGATGTGTCTGCGCCAAGGAGGCGCGGGAGAGCCAACCGAGGCCGTGCGGGCAGCGGAGAGGGAAAAACTCATGGGAGCGTGAAGTGGCGAACAGTCGGAACCATTGTCACGACAAGAGGAAACGCGGCCCAGCCCGGCTCAACCTCCCCTACCCCGGATGGACAAGTAACCGGCCAGGACCCACTGGCATGAAAGGCAGCACAAAGCAAAGGCTCGACAGGGAAGAAGACTGAGGAACTAAAACCAAGTGGACATAAACAAATATGACAGGACTGTAAGGCATCACATGTGGGCTTAGGGCTGGGGAAGTGTCGTGGCTTAAGCAGACAGGAAGATATTATAGATCTCCTGGGTTTCAGTGCGTGCTGTGAAAAAGGGTGGCTGGGAACGTGGTGTTTTACAAATGTGAGAACAAAAGATTTTAGGTTGTAATAGTAGATGACGGAGGGAGAAAAGGGGTAGAGGAAGAGGAAAAAGGAAGGAGAAAAAGAGAAATAAAGAGATTTAAAAAAAAAAAAGAGAGAGAGAAAAAAAAGAGAAAAGAAGTCACCCGCACCAACTCTATGTAAAATTGCTTATAGTTCAGCATTCAAAGGGAATTGCGAGATGCTCGCTGGGCTAAGCAAAATTCACAGCATCCTCATATCAATATTTCTTCCACTTTTAGTTAACAGAGCCCTCCCATTCTAATTAAAATAGCTTCATGAGGTCTGAGAGTTGATTCCAGAAACTCAAGCTATCAACATTTGCAGGTTTATATATATAGAAAAAAAAAAAAAATTAAGCTACCAGGAAACTAGCACCCAGGAGTGCCAATATTATCAGGAAAATTAGAAGGGCTTTGAAATCGCTCCCAAGTGTCTTGAGGAACTTTGAGCTGCATCTGCTTGAGTAAAAGGCTGCAGAGATTTATGCCTGCACAGGATCTGGCCCAGGTTTCAGCTGTATTCAGGGGAAATAAATAAAATGTGCCAAAATATTGGCCATGGATCGATTGCGTCCTTGTAGCTGTGATTGCTGGAAAACAATTTTAAAAATGGACACTGAAGCCAACAAAAGGAGTGGCATCCCCTGGTCCTTCTGGAAGTGGATTTAATTCCAGAAAGAAGGCAAGGGACGGGGAAAAGCCTGCCTGGATGAAAAATCCTTGGGCAGGTATTTTTATAAATCAATGAGGGAGGAATCTGGTAGATCTAAAAGGTTGGTATGTGCCATGCATACTGTATTTAACAAAAGTCTGCAGAGAAGGAGGAGGAGGAGGAGGAGGAGGAGGTGGAGAAGGAGGAATACTGTACAGCCACCAGTGCGAGGGGAAGCAGGGGGACTCCTGCAAGAAACCATAATTAAGCTGCAAGAGACTCCTGCTCCTCTCAAAATGAAGAACAGAGAGAACAAGAAGCGGCCAATGTGGCTTCATAAGGGACTCTGAAAAGATCTGAGGTTTTAATTTTTTTAATTAAAAAAAAAAAGCTGCAGTCAAAATTAGAAAGCAAGAGGGGGCAGGGGAAGGAATCAAACAAGCATAGTCAAATTCAGTTAGGGATTATAGGGGAAATAATAAGGGTAAGGGGGAAAAAATAATTTAAAACTATCCAAAGAACTTTAAAATGGCTTTAAAAAACCTGTATCAAAGGGGAATGACATTGTAGAAAGACAGTAGGCCCATTAATTAATTAGAAGGGGATTAAATTACAGGTGAATCAAAAAATGGCTGGACTGATTGACTTCTTTTTTAAAAAAATTATTCTTAATAGGAAAAACCAAACTGAGGCAATTTTTGTAGGGAGGCCAGACAACTTAGTAAAATAAATCAGCGAGCAAAGGTAAAAGCAGTGGGAAAATGTATAGCAAATTGTCTGTTCAATCTTTTCCTGCTTTTTGGTTACGGGCTGTCTGCAAAGGTATTACAGGTTTCTGAGATGTCAGTTATTAAATATTCTTGCACAGTGTTTTCTGTAAACTATTTGTGAAGAGTGCGTTGATGCCGAGCTGTTCACTGTGAGCATTTTCTCCTCAAACCTGAGCCTGGCTGGGTTCATCTGAGTGGACAGGGAGGTCAGAGTCTGTCCTGTTCTCCCCGATCACGTGGGTGGAAGCCTCCCCATGAGGACCCAGCTTGCCACCAGCCAGCCTTCTCCAGCCCCACATCATCACATTTGTTTTCCTCAAATATTCTTACATATTACTTAAAACTGGCTTTTCACTAGTAGTCCTACAACAAACCTGTTTACCCAAGTATCTACAGGTTCTGAAATGGAATTTCTTAAAGAGAAGCATAATAAAAAAAGCGATTCAGTGTGATTCTATAATATATGACAATATAGAAACTACCTAACCTGGATTTCTTCACCGCTGAGGGAATTAGCTAACAAATTTCCTAAAGCACTGTCACTTTATTTTCTTTTCTTAATGAAAAGCTGAAGAGACGTAGGAAAATTACGATGAAAATATTATGATGCCAGAAGAAAGCTGGTCCTATTTTGCTAAAGATAACAGATCTACTGTAGCATTTCAAGTAAAGGAACAAACATTATTAAAAGAATCAGCAGTTTGAGCTTGTCCATGTAGAGAATTTGGCCAAAATAATCAGTGCTGCCACCATTCCAGCCACCCACCCCCAAAAAAAGAGAAAAAAAAAAAAAAAAGGCAGACTAAGAAATAGTTGCACTGGAGCAGCTCCTCATGTGGGCAATGTCCCCAAGGAAATGAGGCTTTGGTTCCAAATATTCACCATCTCTTCTGAGTGGAGTTTTACAAAACCAAATGCTTTTTACTTTAGAAGACATTATCCAAATAATGTATTCCAAATAGTGGGACTGATTTTATTTCACTATAGATATTGCAGAAATTTCTCTCCAGGTAGATAAATCCTCCCAGCCAGATCTGAAGATGCTGGGAGCCAAAGCACATCTTTCCATAGACTTTGATGGGATTGGGCACTAAAAAGTTAACAGAGAAAAGAAACAGCATGGATTTATGTAAAGTAAATTTTGACTGTCAAACACTGAGTTCTGTTTTATAGAAATATAAAATTTGTGAATTCAGGTCTGATGCTTAAAATATGTGGGATTATCCACATGAGCACAGTTCAGGACTGCTCAGTTGGGTCCTTGGATTTTAATAAAACAGTCACTGCTGTCACCCAGCGTCTTACTCCCAACATTAATTCAGATTGACGTGGTTTTGAATGTGTCTCAGCAGAAAGAACAGAAGAATGGCAACGAGCTGATCTGGGGGAGCCTCTGGTGGCATCTCAACAGGGCAAAACCCTAATGCAAGCCCTGGCTGTGCAGGTGAGGATATGTGGATGCACTTGACAGCCAGTGATGGGTTTGCCCCCCTAGTGATACTCCTTTGGCCCCATGTGACCTGTCCCTCCTCCCTCCAGCCCCACTGCAGGCACCTGCTGCACTTCAGTCATGAAGGACGCTTTCCCTATAACAACCAAGCTAATGAGTGTGCCAGCATGTGCTTCATCCCATACCTGAGTGCTCGTAGAGGTTATAGGCATGTTCTGAAATGATTCACTGAATGGGGAGCTCGTTTACCAGCTGTTCCAGTGATCTCAGAGAAGTGAATGCTTTGTGGATGCAATATGCAAACTAAAGTAAGCTGCATGGATTTGAAAATCCCAAAGATGAGAGCAAAATAATGCAAAGGAATCCAAAAAGGCAAGAAAAATGAGTAGAGAATAAAATGAGATTCAACATAGAAAATAGAAGCTACGACATTTGTGGAAAAAATAATCTAAACCCCAGATATTCAATCAGTGATAAAAACCCGAGAAGCAGTAATGCTGCAAGAGATCTAGAGATGATAGCGTGCAGTAAATTAGACATGAGTTTGCCTTGAGATATGGCAGAAAAAAAAGGCCAATTTGATTTGGGGCTGAAGACATCACAGTGCAAGAAGGTAATAGCCCGTCTGCATATGGCTCTGGTGCGGTAGCGCCTGCAGTATTTAATTATGGGCACCACATTACCTGAAAGATAGTGACAGATTGAAAATTATTCAGAGGAGAGCAATAAAAATAGTTCAGAGGCTGGCAGGATTGAGTTATGAAAAGGCAGAGTAATACAGACGCAGAATCCATGCCAGAAGGTGCTTATCCCCACAAGCAGGAGGGTGTGATGGCAAAGCTGGGTCTGTCTTTCACCATTTCTTCCATGTTTATTTCAACACTGAATTGGTATGTTCGTGGTCCACAACAGCATCAGCATCTGGTGAGGGAGTGGGCATGCAGTAAAGTGGCTGCAGGAACATGTGGCTGCTGGACCCACGTGAGATATGCATTGAGAGGCAGGAACAGAAAAGAGAAGAAAGAAAATATCAAATATTGGAGCTGAGGTTCATGTCACTGTCTCCTCTGAAGCCCCTGTTTTGGGGTACTAAGTCAGATGGCAATAAATACCCCAGGGAAGGGAGATTGTGAAACCCAGGCCATGTCTTGGAGGACACCCCTCATGTGTCTCTCCAGCTCTGCCTCCAGCCCTGCAAAGGAAGGAGGCAGCAGAGTCACAGGCTGAACGCGCAGCTTTGGTGCATCCAAACCTTTCCTCACGTGGTTGATCAGCCTCTGAGCTACCATGGAGAGATGGGTGGAAGCTCCTGGGCAACAGCAAGTCGAAGGAAAACATGGAAATGAGAATGGGAGTGGGAAAGGCACCATGCAAACAGCAGGACAGAGGGATGCTCAGGGAAGGAAAGGCTGAGGAGAGAGAGATGGAAAACCAGAACCTTTGCAGGTGCAGTACCAATCTAACTGAAAATCTGGAAAAGTGTGCCTGTTTGAATTTTTCTATTTCTTTTTTTTTTCTTTTTTCCCCAGTAGGATGCATATGCATTTGTGAGATGGGAGAAAGTGAAGAGAAGGTGCTTCACAGAGGTGGAGGACAGGAAGAGGAGCCAGGCCAGGGAGCCCAGGTATGGGGAAAAGTCTTTGTGAGTTGATACAAAGGTTTGCAGAGGGTAGGAGAAGCCTTTTTTAACTTTCTTTCTATGAAAAAAAGAATTTGCTGGGGAGAAATACTAAGTAAAAAATGGTCATGTTAAGAGCTCTTTGTTACAGTGGGAGAACATCTGGTACAGAAATTTTGCAAATGTTGGTAACATTGGGGACCAGTAAGACAAAGTAGTGGGGTACAGTTCTGAACAGGGGCTTTCTGTTACTGGGGGAAAATGGGGATACTCCTTTCCAAAACCTTCCTTTTATCCTAAATCATCCTTTGATGAACCTTGTCAACAGAAACGGGTGGGAAGCACAATTTAAAGGTATGAGTAGTGGGCAACTATCTTGTAAACTGAAACAAGCTACCCTGTGCTGGTGAGGAACCTGACAGTGTTGTGTATCTTGAGATAACCTGGCTGTGAGCTGATTGCACCTCACTTAAACCAAGTACCCTCACTTCCCTATAGAACATATGGGTGTTTGTTTCAGTGTAACTCAGTTCTTGCAGTCCTGTGTTCTTTTTTTACTGTGTAAGAGAAGTGTTTGCTTTAACAGAGAGGATACAGTCAGGGTCTGTTTGGCACACAGGCCCTGGCAAGCAGCTTTTCTATCACATGTAGTTTTATTCCACGTCTGAAAGTATGATGGCATCATTGCCTGAGCACAGAATCATGCTCTGTCTTTAAGATTTCCCTGGATTTGGGGCATGTAGATGCCACTTTAAAGGCACTGTCATTTACCGTATTTGAAAGTGACTCTTTTCTGAATCGTATTTCACTGGGGATTTTCTTTGAGAAGAGAACAGAGCTGGATGAAAAGAGTGCAGATTTACACACATCTTCTCAAGTTGAGCTACTGTGCAAATGTGCTCCACTCATGTTCCCCCCTCCTTTTTTTATCATCTCATAAATGTAAAACACATTCAAGAATTGCACAGGTTTTCAGCAGCCTTGATAAAGACAAAGACGTTTGTCCCTGTAACAGAAACTAACTGGTTACCAGATAGGGCTGGAGGCTGAGCCCCCACTGCTGGATCTGCAAACAGCACCCTGCATCCCCCAGAAAGAGCCCTACCAAACCTGCTCATTGGCTAAGGAAGAGCGGGGCTTCCAGCCTTTCTATATTTTACCCATTGATAGTTTAATATAAAATATGAATTCAGTGCAAGGACCAGGGTCTTTTCTCCCAAGCAACTGCTCTAACCATTGGGCTACGAGCTCATGAGCATCCCTCCCATTGTGGCCTCATGCTTGTGCTCCAGCCATTCACAGTCTGGCGCTCATTGTACTGACCCATGATTTAGGTTAGAAAAAACTTATAGAATCATTGAGCCAAGCCGTTACCCCAACAATGACAAGTCCACCACAAAGCCATGTGGTGCCACACCTACATGTCATTCTCCAGGAATGGTGATTCCACCACTTCCCTGGGCAGCCTGTTCCTTTCCTTTCCTTTCCTTTCCTTTCCTTTCCTTTCCTTTCCTTTCCTTTCCTTTCCTTTCCTTTCCTTTCCTTTCCTTTCCTTTCCTTTCCTTTCCTTTCCTTTCCTTTCCTTTCCTTTCCTTTCCTTTCCTTTCCTTTCCTTTCCTTTCCTTTCCTTTCCTTTCCTTTCCTTTCCTTTCCTTTCCTTTCCTTTCCTTTCCTTTCCTTTCCTTTCCTTTCCTTTCCTTTCCTTTCCTTTCCTTTCCTTTCCTTTCCTTTCCTTTCCTTTCCTTTCCTTTCCTTTCCTTTCCTTCCCCTGCCCTCCCCTCCCTTCCCCTTCCCTTCCCCTTCCCCTTTCCCTTCCCTTTCCCTTTCCCTTTCCCTTTCCCTTTCCCGTTCCCTTTCCCTTTCCATATTTCACTCCTTTTTGCAGCAAAACCCCAGGTGTAGTGAGCTTTTCAGAGCTCCGTATCTCCTAAAGGAGAGGACCATTCAAATGGATGTCTGAGAAAGTCCCTTCTGAGCAAATAAATTGACCATAATAACAAATAGTTGCATTTTCACTGCAGGAGGAAGGCAATATTGGCCAATATCCAGTATCTCCTCATCTGAGAGCATAAAGTGACCTTGGGGATACAGAACTCTTCAGTGCTGAGAACCAAGGGATTTATGAGCCATCCCACAGGGAATGGCCAGCCTGGTTTGGCTGGTGGGCTCCTGGGAACATGTTCTGGAGATGAGGCTGGCAAGGGCTGCAGGAAGTGAAAAACAAGAAGCTTTTTGCTTTTCCACATATATAATGTAAATTCTCTTCAATGAAGGTAATGAAATTATTTTCCTATTTAAAATATTGTGTGTGTGTGTGTGTGTGTGTGTGTGTGTGTGTACACATATACATACATACACACATATATTTATTTACGATTATATTTCTGAGAGCTGGCCTGAGAGCTGAAGTATTGATAAAGTGTGGGGAAAATGCCAGAAGTATTTCTCCTGATGCAGAGAACAGACAAACGGGCTATTTCAAACCGAATGACAAAATGCCCTTGACTGAAAATCCCAACCTGACCAGACTATTCTGTAATGTAGTTAAATTCTGTGATTTCTGCGGTGGCAAAGATGTGGTGCTGCGGTGTTGGGTGCGCCCTGAAGGACATGCTGTGTCCCATGCCTGAGGCAGCTCCTGTACCTGGAGCATCCCCCACTGCTCCCCTAACCCAGCCTCAAAAACCTCCAGTGCCACATTTTTTACAGTACTCCCAGGTAACCTCTCCCAGTGCTTAACTCTCTTTATAGTTTGACATTTTAGCTAATATCTAACCTACTTTTTTTTTTTTTTTCCTACAAATTAAGCTGATTATTTCTCTTTCTACCCCCAGTGGATCTGGAGAACAACTGATGGTGTTTTTCTCTGCAACAACCTTTTACATCCTGGAAAACCATTACCCATCTTCTCTTTCCTAAATTAAACAAACCCAGTTTCATCAGTCTTTTCTCACAGGTCAAGTTTTCTAAACTTTTTCATTGTTCTTGCTCTTCTTTCAACTTTTTCAGTCCTTTTA
Source organism: Grallaria varia (assembly GCA_013396735.1). NCBI lineage: Eukaryota > Metazoa > Chordata > Aves > Passeriformes > Formicariidae > Grallaria > Grallaria varia. The sequence goes on from VWZG01002280.1 coordinate 645,781, forward strand.
AAAGACTGGCACCCAAAACCAGACACAGTCCTTGAAATCCAGCTGCTGCTCAGTCTGATATTAAGATTAACACATTGCAAGGAGGGATGTGTCTGAGTTTTTTTCGTATTTTGCCAGGTTTTTTCCTGTTGTTACCTATGTAGTTTGCAATTCAGCACAAGCCCCAGGTCCTTTTCTGGAATATCCCATTTCAGTAATGAAACTCTGAGGGATTTTAAATGCATTTCTCGGTCGTGATACCACTGAGGTTTGTGAAACGAAGTTGAAATGGAGGTGGAAAAGCTCTACCTGGTGCAACACAAAGACGTGTATGTAATCTTTCTCATTTCAGTAAACTCGCTTTTAAAACGTCTAGGTTTTAGCATCAAAGACCTAATCCTCTTCAGAAATATATATTACAACATAATAAGTATTCTTTAGGGCTTTGGAAATCATCTCTTAATAAAGTCATAGCACAACTTGTAATGTTACAGCCGATGTCAGATGTTAAGAACTCTGCAGTATAAATTAACATACAAAATCTTAGAGCACAGATCAGGTTTTCCAGGTAAGTGGAAGGGCTTGCTATGGTTAATTTGAAATACAGGCAATGCTGTTCATGCATTCATACCCTGTTGGCTTGTTAAAATAAGCAATTTTAAAAAAAACAAACAACTATGTATATTTATTATTTCATACTTTGCACTTCACTGCTTGTGAACAATTTCTCTCCAAAATTCCTCCACATACATTTTTATAATAAAAATAGCAGTATATAAGTACATTTTCCTCTTACACTGTGGGTTAAAAATAATGCAGAACAATCCTTTAAGGCATTTCAGATTTGTTCGAGGCTTTTATTCCTGTTGACTGATTTTAATTTTCAAAATACTTATGCTTCAAGACTCTCATGCTATTAAAATAAAGTTAACATGATCTTTTTAATGAGTCCAGCAATTGTAATAAAGACCAAAATCATGTTCAGGTCAGATACTTTTTATTACCTTGGTATAATGATAAATCCAGCCACAAAATTAAAAGCAAATCATATCTCATTTATTGTTGTGCTTTATTTTTCATTCATTAATATAATTATTTGCCAGATTTTCAGTAATCCTATCAGAGTTTTAAATCCATTATTTATAGTTTTACATCATTAGATGTATTCAACTAAAACAAAACATATGGGGGAAAAAACATATAAAATCATGGGATTTATAGTCTCTGAATAAATAACTGTAAAGGCTCTATTTTCCGTTGAACTGCACAGGATTTTTGTTTAAAGAAAAAATAGAAGTTACTATTTTTCACGTTGTAGGACCCCAGAAATGAAAAAGACATTTGTGCAGTGATGAGAAATTGCTTTTCAAACTGTAAGATGAGGACAAGAGAGAGGAGCAATTTCCTCTCCCTCTGCGGGGTCCGGAGGGGCTGTGCAGACCCAGGGGCAGCACCACCAGCAGCACCCGGCCCTGGGTGGCCTTGGCCCTCTCAGGATGAAGGCTTCCTGCTCCCAAACCCTTCTGGTACGTATGTACATATGCACATGTGATAGAGATCACACATGGGAAACCACCAGTGTATCTTCTTGAAAAGTTTCCATCTGATCAGGATTTATTGCTCATGTTTTTTCAGTGAATCATCCCTCCTTTACATTATCCAGCTGGTGCATATCATGTACTGGCACTACGTGAGATGTGTTTTCTTTTTCCCCTCGCAGGGAATAAATAGCAAAAAACGGTCTATCTTTTTCCAAATGTATTTCTTCTTCCTCTTTTTAATTATACTTTTTAAATTCACAGAGGCAATAAACAAATACCAAGGAGACACTACAACTTCAGTAGCTCTGTAGACACAATGATATTTTCACAAAGCATTTTATAATTACTGTAACAGAGGCATGTCTATCATGATCGGAGTGTATCAGCTCTTGTGAATACTAGAAGTGTGACTGGTAAGATGCAAGTAAGAGCTTTCCAAGTAATGGAGGTAATTTATGCACCCTTATTACGGAAACATTTTCAAGCCATTGTTCAATTTGGGTGTAGTTTGCTTATTTAAGCATATAATGTCACTCTGTCATTTCACACTTCTCCACCATGCTCTCTGTTGATTACACTTTGTCTGAGACATATGAAACAATTAGTTATTGATAGAGTTTAAGGTTTATGCATAAGGAAAAGCCAGGAAAATTTGCACATTAGGAAATGCTGCTGTCTCAGCCAAAAAAAAAAAAAAAAGTTGCGAAACCGTATGAGAATATTCATCCTGGAATTATTAGTCCTGGGAATCTAGTGAGTATTTAGAGCAAATGCGAGGAACACAACCTTGTATCTCTGCTAGTAGTATAAATAGAGAGTATCACTGCTCACTCCGAGCTAAGGAGAGTGGTCATTCTAAAAAAGTGAGCGTGCAATGGAGTTTTGCTTGATGGGGATAAGTACTCATCCTGGAAAAAAAAGGGTCAGACAGGAACCTGAGCCAGTTGTGCTGAGGTTTTTTTTCATACTTAGGATTGCACACAAGGTGCAAAGGGACTGCCAGACTGTAGTCTGGGTAAATCTCGCAGGGCATTAGCTCTGTTGGCACGCCAAGAGATGGTCTGGGCTGATGCCGATGTAGCAACTCCACAGGAAGGTGGCTCTTGGCAGGATGAACCCCAAAGATGTAGGACACAAACCCCTCTGCCTCCTCAGCCGTGTGGCCTCTCTCCATCCTCCTTTCCATGCACTGGCCTTTTTGTTCCTTGCACAGCCACGGTAGCTGATTCACACCCTGGGGAGCTGGCATACAAGCGACACCATGCTAGTAATGACGATGGTGTAAGTGCTTGGCTTCCCATCTGCCAGCCCTGCAAACCTCCCAGGGATAGAAGACGCAAGCTCAAGCCTTTACCCTGCTTCTGTTACCTGCCTGCATTTTTAGGCTGCTCTAATTTGCCAGCATCAGGTAAAGTGGGCACCACACAACTCACAAAATTAGGGATACGCAGGTGAGGGCAGAGCCTCTTTAGCAGATCCCTTCCCAGGACTGGCTAGCCAGCAGTAATTCCTGGAGAGGTCCAAGGGAGTCTGCAGCATTGGCTGGGAGATAGAGACTAGGATGCAGACCCTCTGCGTTTGCAGTATCACCTTCCTTTTTCCCCAGGCGACATGATCAGATATAACTATAATTATAGGTATGTTGTCATCTGAGCTGTTTGTCGGGAGAGTTAAGTATTAACTATGAATTGCCCGGACTGCAGCAATTTCAAGCAAGCCTGAATCCTGCTTGCAGTTATCGCTCTTAGATGTGAGCGGTATTTTTAGCATTGATGATTACAAAAATCTTATGTTTGAGCAAGATCTGAGATAAGATTATAAGACCCTATTTGTCTAATAGTGTCCCTGGGCTGTATTACAGCGTGCAAAACCGTGTGGGATGAGGTTATAAAAAGTGGTCTGCGATCAGAAGATGCTCTGGTTTCTGAGTGCAGAGCTGTGAACCGAGGCACAGCTATTGCCAGGCAGACGATCATTGATGTCACTATTTAATAAAGTGACAGTTGTCCTTCACGTGGGACAAATCCTGCACCTACTGACGTACAGAATGTAACTCCCTCAGCTGGAGCGCTGCAGGAATAGACCCCTGGGGAGCAGTTAATGTCTGCAGGGACCTGAGTGTCCCCTCCAAATCCCAAACTAGAGGAGACCCTGTGCAGGAAAGGTCCTCCCAGGTGTATGTACTAGTAGGTCGACTGCTTTGCTGGTTTATTGCCCCATGGGATGAGAGAGAATAATTGGGGCTACAATTAGCAACAGAGATACGTGTGCTTCTGAGGAAGAAAAGACATCACTATGATGAACACTTTGAAGTTGGCTAATCACTTCAAACTGTGATTCAGTCTGCCAGTTTGGGGTTTGGGTAAGAATTTTCCTGGGGCAGAGTAAATTCATAACCCACAGGTAAGAAGGGCAGGTTCCTTCCTTCAAGTTGACTTTTTCACTGATTCGGTAAGTTCTTAAGTGCATCCCCTTGCTCACATGCAGATGTTTGCAGATGCTGGACTGCAGCATTTCAGTTAAAGATGCTAAGAATTGTCTTTGGAGGGTTTTTTTCCCAATCTTTACAATTTCATGATGCTTCAAGCCCCTGATTACTTAGATCAGATGAGGAGAGTAAAAACATGAAGTTTGAATGCACCCAAAGTCCAGAAAGTAAAAGTTTGAAAAATCACTAGATCAAAAAAATCCAACAATTCTTTTTAAGTCAAAATTGTGGCCTTTTTTCTGGTTTTTTCCAAATATGATGGAATCTGGGCCTGAGGTCAATACTCATGTCATTAATGTGACTGCAGACTGGCTGTCACAGTGATGCCAGAATCTGATGTTGGATCTGATTCACATTTACGGAGGGTCTCATCGTGTCAGAATTTAAAGTGTGCATTGAATGACTTTAATGAATTTTTATACTGCTGGAAAGGTGCAAAGGAACTTGAGTTCATTTGGCATCTAGCAAGCACAAACGAGATTACACACAAATATCTCACAATTTGCGTGCTGCAGAAAGAGGATAACAGTTCTTGTCTCCTTTGCTGGATTGTTAATAAACTTTATTCATTAGTACTTGTAAAATGATTTGAAAAGCACGGATGAAGAATGTCATACAAAATGCAAGGCACTTTTAGCCTGCAGACTTGCAGTTCAAGCAAGTTACTCTGCATATTTAATGGCTACTTATCCAAACAAGATAATTGATATTTTAAATATCTCTTCGATGTTCTAAATATTGAAAATATCTTGGAACGAAGCCTGTTAGATCCCTGTTAGCAAAGAGAATGCTGTCAAATACCAAGGACTCAAAGAGGAATTTAAAAATATAAATTGATTTCTGCAAGTTCAGGCTATGGGGTTAGTCTGAAAGGAGGAGACGGGAGATTTTTACACTCGGTAAATAAATAATAGCTCTCGCTGTTTGTAGATTCGAGTCCTGGAGTCG
>VWZG01002280.1:655736-658415 GCA_013396735.1 Grallaria varia
ACTCTGATATGCATTTCACAATCAATGGCGCGGACATTTGCATATATAGTGCCCGGGTGTGGGTTTGTACATCGCATGTGCCATGCACTGCGTTAACAGAGACCAGAGCCGAGGAACACCTTCACTAAACCTCAGTGCTCAGATGCTCATTGAACAGAGTTACAGGAAAAACACGCTTAATTAATTACACGGAGGGGCTGGTTGGCGCCGGGCAAGTGCAGATATAGATTTGTTCGGCCCTGAAATACTTCCCTGGGTTGGTGGTTTTGTTTGGTTAGTTGGTTTGGGCTCTTTCCTGTTTTATTCTTTTTTTATGGGAGTCTGTTGCTCTGGCTGGAGGAGAAGAAGTCTGCCCCGCTAGCTGGGGGAAGGAAATCCCAGGGAGAGCTGCCTGGCAGGATTAAAACGCTGCCAGGCACTGGGTGACTCCAGGACCAGTCCTGTCTGCCCCGGCCCCGGCGCAGCCGGGTTTTGGGGGAGGCTCTGACTTGGCTTCGGGGCTGTTATGGGTTGGGGTTTTGCCTTTTCCAAAGCAAAAAGGCTGCTTCAGAAAGGCAGCGTTGCTTTGCTAAAATTGCAAAGGAAGCTTGTGCGGCAGCTCCTTTTGTTAAAACAATTTTAAATTTTAATTTATCGAGGGCTAATTTAGCTGTGCCGTCCTTCCCGAGCCAGCGGGGAGCCGCTGTCCGGGCGTGGGAGCGCGGGCTGGGCGGCGCACGGGAACCAGCAGCCTCTCAAAGGGTGGCGAAAGGCAGCAGCGGAGCAAGTGCCTCCGAACCTGTGCCTCTTCCCATGGAAGCTGTCCCCGAAATATCGGAGCCAGGTGAGAAGTGCAGCCCATGCAAGGCAGTCGCTGCTCCCACTGAAGGCATGGCTTACCAATGGCAAATATTTTGTGCTCCGATTCTGGATAAAATCCAAGCGGCAGCGTGGTAATTTTCTGTCCTTGCTCCAGAGACTGAGCTAACTTAGAGAAGTTTCAATACTATTTTTTTTTTTTTTACATAAAACTAAATACATATTCCTGCTGATGTCACACATCTGTTTTCTGTTCCCAGCATTTCTTACAGGCAGAGGGAGGACAGGTGGAAACTCCACTCCTGCCTGCACGCTTAGGAGCAGGGCCAAAATTTTCCCCCATGAAGGTTTAGTGACTTCCTAAAATAAAACAAAATAAAATCTCCATGGGTCTTACCCACACTTGTGTAACACACCCAAGGTGCCATTTTCTACCACTGGGCAAACTGGAGCTATTTTTCGAACCAGATTTTAACCTCATATTTAGTGCCCACTGCCATATATTTTCTCCCTCGGGATTATAAATCACCTGCCTCCATTAGTGGAGGTGGAAAAAAAATTAATAAAAGTCTCTGGTACGTAAACCAGAAAGGCTGGAAAAATGAAGCAGGATGGGAAGCAGGAGCCCGCAGCATCCTGGTTACATCACCGGCACTCCCGTCGCATTCGGCCCCGGCACCAGCTCCTCCGGGCAGGTAAAAGCCCTTGGTGCACCCATGCCAGCGGCAGCTCCGCTCCTGGAGAATTTTGCCCTTTGCAGGATATACCCTAAAGTAGTAACTTATATAAAATAAAATAAAATATTAAATACAGCCCTCTTGGTTTTATCTGGGAGCGCGTCCCTTGCAGCAGGAACGACCCTGAGGGTGAGTGAGGCTCCGTCCTTCCTCCCTGTCCTCCTGCCTGCGGAGAGCTATTTCGGAGCTCTTGTGCCCTTGGTTGCAGCAAGGCGGATGGTCATTTTATTTTTGTCCAGCCCGTCCTAAAATCGTGGTACTGCCGTTTCCCGGGGCTGCCAAAGCATTTTACAGGGTGCCTGGTTTCGTGGTGTGCCATCGGCAATATTCCATCCCCTCTTCCCGAGCTCCAGGCTGAGGAGTTTTTCTAGCAGAGGTTTTCCAAAGGCAGACTGTCAGAGCATCACACCACCGGATATTTAAAGTCTTGAAAACGTGAAACCTGTTGACAGTACGTGAGATTAAAGAGATTTTCCTTTCCGTTTTCAGCTCTTTTTAAGCGGGAGGAGGAGTGCCCGAGAGGGGCTCAGTGCCGGCTGGCACTCGTCCTCTCCTTCAGCTAGAAATGAATCCCCCCCAAGTTTCCTCATTAAGTCAAAAGGCCGAGGAAACGCCTGGCTGCAAAACCACCTCTCCCATAAATCGCCACTGATTTCCACCCTCCCGCCCGCCCCGTAAAGAGTTAAACTACGAAACACTTGTAACTCCAACTCCAAGGCTCAGAAGTGCAGGCTAAGGACTGTATGAACATTTAGGGATGTATATTCCTTAATAGCACTGCTCCATTGCAACGCCTGAGTGACACGGTTTGGATTTCGTAATAAAGTGGGTTGTTTGGTAGAGTTTTTTTAATTATTATTATTTAATGCAGTCCTCGAGAATCGAAACACACAAAATGCAGGGAGAATGTTCACAATGTTGAGAACACAGTTGTAAATAGAAACATTCATATTTCATCCGATTATAAATATTTGATACTGCAATTGTAAAATGCACATGTTTTATAAACTGGAGAGAAGAAAAAAAAATCCTTTGCTTTCCTGCTAAAAGGCAAAGTCATTTAATCCTGGCTCCTAAGCATCTGATGGTTATTCACAGAATTTAAAATTACAATTTTTATTTTATAGCTGAATTCCTTTTTTTT
>VWZG01002284.1:1523-21104 GCA_013396735.1 Grallaria varia
CCTGTAGTAAAATCGTACTAAACCTGTAGTAAAGTCGTAGTAACCTAGTAGTAAACCTGCAGTAACCCTGTAGTAAAGTCGTAGTAAACCTGTAGTAAACCTGTAGTAAACCTGTAGTAACCTAGTAGTAAACCTGTAGTAACCTAGTAGTAACCCTGTAGTAACGTAGTAGTAACCCTGTAGGAAACCTGTAGTAAACCTGTAGTAAAGTCGTTGTAACCCTGTAGTAAACCTGTAGTAAAGTCAAAGTAAACCTGTAGTAACCCTGTAGTAAACCTGTAGTAAAGTCATAGTAAACCTGTAGTAACCCTGTAGTAAAGTCATAGTAAACCTGTAGTAACATAGTAGTAAACGTGTAGTAACCCTGTAGTAAACCTGTAGTAAAGTCGTAGTAAACCTGTAGTAACCTAGTAGAGTTCTGGCACTGAACCAGAATGTTATTTAGACAATAGCACTCCTTGACTCCTTCCAATCTTTTAAATACCCAAGGTATCATACTTTAGCTACAAAGCCAATGGTTTTAGTTTTACACTAGAGAAGTACAGAGAGAACTCTACGGGCACACTAATATTCAGTATCTTCAAGCAGAACTACACTGAATGGAAATCTCTTTGTGTACTAGAACGTGGTTTTTATAAGTATCACAATATTGGTAATAGCAACAGCAATAATATTTTACTTTTAGCATAGAAGAAGCCATTAGTTCCCCATTAATGCTGCAAAGCTGTCTCATGAAAAATTTGCAGCCCAAGATGCATCTTCTTTTCTTGACTTGTACTCTCTATCTGAATGCACTTAAGTGAAGTCTGACAAATGGGACAGCAAGAAAGCTGAGGTGAAGTCCTCTCCAATTTAAAGGACTAAAATATCCCAAACAAAGTCTTCAAAGCAGTTTAAAGGCTTGTATTTATTTGGAAAAGGAAATCATGTCAAATAATTCATTAGAAGTAGGACATTATTTCTTCCAGATTCTTTTTTTTTTTCATTCTAGCACAGCCTCCTAGATGCCTACACCCAGGATTTGCTCCACACAAAGTTGCATTGTCCACAAAAGTATAATACAAAGATTACATAGTCAAGGCAGTCATGCTCTAAGTTATTACACCGGTGTTTTACTGTATCTACAGAAAAGCTCTGAACCTGGAAAGTCTTACATTCACAAGATGAAGGAAAAGTTCTAAGTTCATTAAAAAAAAAAAAAAAAGAAAGAAAAAGGAAAACTAGAAAGGATAAACCCTAACGCTATGGAAGATCTTGCAAGCCTAAGCCTTAATGCTCTGACAAGAGATTACAAAATTAATATGAGTTTTCAAGTCAATGCTCAATTACCTCGGAGACCTCTAGTTTTGTGTCTAGAAGTGGATTTAGTTCATTATTTCTAATGTTAGTTTGATAGCACCCAGTGATTAAGTTAAAATTGGCATTTAAAGGACCACTTTTAAGTAAATCACATACTTAGTGCATATATAAATACAGAATAGGGTTTAAGGAAATCAATACTGAACGAGTGAACACTGTCTATGAGTCAGACAAGTCTTAAAAGGCCCTGTCTCTTCAGATATTTTCAATGTGCAGTACTTTGCTTAGTTTGATTAACCATGCTGAAAGCAACAGGACCTTTTGTGTGCACCAGTGTTTGAAAGGCATGTTACTAAATTGGCAGGTGCGAATATGTATCTATTCTTAGTTAAATAGACTGTAAATATCCAATCCTTCTTTGAATCCTTGACAGTTTTGGTTTTTTTCTCTTCAAAGGTAGCTCGGTTCTCTGCTAACTCAATTGTTTAGGTTGGTTGGCTCTGCCAAATGGAAAACAGCAATTTTCTTTAATCTGCAGCTTTTAAAGTATATTTCCTATGATTATGTGCTGTATGGTGTTCCTTCATGCAATATCTGCTCTGTAATTTGCAATGTATTTCTAGTTTCTTTGGAGTGATCTGTAATACTAAAGCATTAAAATATTTTTGATGAACATGAATACCTGATTTGATAGCAAGGCTATAGATTTTTACAAGAAATGTATCTGACCTCAATCAATTCTACAGCCCTTTCTTATGATACTATTCCAATTCTATCTCTTATGGATAATTAGTACTTTCAGAAGTTGCATGTCTTCCTGTAGGAGCACCTTTTGAAAAACAATACATTGAAGTATGACAAAGACGAAAATGCATCAAAACATTCTGGTTTTCTAACTTATAAAAATTCATGTAGTTTGGAAAGACACTATGATAAATGGCTTCCATTATCAGTTAGGAATAAAAGCAATATGTGTTACAGAATCTAACAAAACTCCTGAGAGAAAGGGGTTCAGCCTGACAAAATCCAGCTGCTTTCTACCTGTACCCCACATCGAGACCTTCTCCCTTAACAGGTACTTGTAATAGGGTACTTGTAATAGGAGACTCCCCCCTAAGGGGAGCAGAGGGCCCACTATGCAGATCAGACCCCACACACAGGGAAGTCTTCTGTCTCCCAGGGGCTCAGGTAAGGGACATTACTGGAAAACTCTCCAGCCTAATAAGGCACTGACTACTAAGTGCTATTGGTTAGTCAAACTGGCAGCAATGAAATAACAAAGAGAAGCCCAAGGGCAACCAAAAGAGACTCCAGGGCCCTGAGATGATTGTTAGAGGGATCAAGATCACAGGTAGTAATTTCCTTGAGGCGTCTGGTGACAAGGAATAATACTGACATGAGTAGGCATATCCATCAGATCAAGGAGTGGCTCCAAGGTTGGTGTATTTGAAAAAATTTTGGGTTTCTTGACCATGGGATGATCTATTCCTGTGTCTATTGACACCTGACCAGGATGCGCTTTTATCAGAGGGGAAAAAGAGTTCTAGCACGGAAGTTAGAGGGGCTTCTTGATAGAGTTTTAAACTAGCTTGGAAGAGGGAAAGGGACAAGACCAGACTTGCCAGTGATGAACTGTTGTGCTGTGTGAAAACTTGAGAAAAAGAGTACTCATGGGACCACTCAATCTGTTCAGGGGGTATTGACTACAATGTACCACACCTGAAATGTTTCTATACCAGCGCAAGAAGCATGAGGAACAAAGAAGAGCTGGAAGCTGACCCAGTCCCAGAGATTAGACATAAGTGGCATAAGTGAAACCTGGTGGGATGAAACCTGTGACTGGAGTGGTCTGTTGGATGGTTCCAGGCTCTTCAGGAGGGATAGGCAGGGAAGAAGAGGCAGAGGCACGGCACTGTATGTAACAGAATGGTTAGAATGTATGGAACTCACAGCTGACAATGGCACAGTTGAGAACCTCTGGGTGAGAATTAAGGGGCAAACAAGTAATGTGGTGTCATCATGGGATTCTGCTCTGGACCTCACAGACAGGATGATGACACTGATGAATTATTCTTTGAGGAACCAAGAGGCAGTTCCAAATCAACTGCCCTTTTCCTTATTGGGGAACTTCAACTTGACAGAAATAAACTGAGAGCATCACACAGATTGCACACTTCGTGCCAGAAGATTCCTAGAAAACCTGGCTGAAAATTAGTGGAACAGGTCCTATAGGAGCTGATTCAGAAAGATGCCCTCCTTGACCTGCTGCTTGTCAACAGGGTGGATCTCATGAGTGAAGTGGAGATTGGCCACCAGCTTGGCCACAGTTACCATAAAGCAACCAAGTTTAAAATTTCTCTTGACAGGAGGAAAAGCGCTAGCAAAATCTCAACTTTGGACATGAGGAGAGCAGACTTCAGGCTTTTCAGGGAATTAGAAAGTAAGGTTCCCTGGGAAAATGTTTTTGCAGGTGCTAGGTCCATGTGTCCTGGTCATTTTTTAAACATCACCTCCTAGGGGCAGAGGAGCAGGCAATTCCCAAAGGTCAGAAGTCAAGCAGGTGAGGCTGGCTTGGCTGAGCAGGGATGTTCTCTTAGAAATAAGGCAAAAAAGGAAAGTGTATGGCCAGTGGAAGCAAGGTCAAGTAACATGGGAAGAATTCAGAGATGCTGCCTGCTGCTGTAGGGAGAAACTTCATGTGGACAAAGCTCAGCTGGAATTGAAGCTGCCAGAAATGTGGGGGACAATAAAAAGAGTTTTTTTCAAATATGTTAATGGCAATAGGCAGTATAGAAATATCATCAGCCCATTGTGGTCACCTCACAAACAGGGACAGAGACAAGGCAGAGGTGTTGAATTCTTTTTCTTTGTCGTCAACACAGATGATAGACCAAGGAGGTCTCAGTGCTCTGAGCTGGAGGACCATGGCTGCAACAGTGATGGGCTCCCAGTCAACTCTTTAATTGTGCGGGATCTGCTGCTCCAACTGAATCCTTACAGATTTCTGGAGCCTGATGATATCCAAAAATCCTCAAAGAGCTGGCTGATGTCATTGCAAAATATCTCTCACTTTTTGTGCAGTCTTGGGAATCCAGAGAGGTCCCAGCTGAATGGAAGCTGGTGCATGTTGTCCAGATTTTCATAAAGTGCAAGAAGAAGGATGCTGGAAACTACAGGCCTGTCATCTCACTTCAGTGTCTGGTAAAGTTATGAAGAAGATTATTCTGGTTTTGAAAAATACCTGAAGGACAATGCAGTCATTTGCCACAACCAGCATGGCTTCATGAGAGGAAAGTCCTGCTTATCAAGCCTGATTTCCTTTTTTGACTAGGTAATCCACCTAGCTGATCAAGGGAAGCCAGTTAGTGTAATCGTTTTGGATTTCAGTAAAGCTTTCGATCCTGTCTCTCACAGGATCCTTCTGGACAAACTGTCCAGCACAGCTGCATAAACACATCATTCATGAGCAATTCACTCACGGCTCGAGCACAGAGGGTAATAGTGAATGGGGGAACATCAGACTGGTGACCTGTCAACAGTGGGGTTCTGAGGAGCTCCATCTTGGGTTCTGTGCTCTTCAACATCTTCATAAATGACTTGGATGCAGGACTGGAAGGGACACTAGGCAAGTTTGCAGATGCCACAAAACTGGGAGCAGCTGTTGACTCCCTCAAAGGCAGGGATGCCCTGCAGAGAGACCTCAACAAACTGGAGGAGTGGTACATCATCAAGCATATGAAGTTCAACCAGGAGAAGTGTTGGATTCTGCACCTGGGATGGGGCAACCCTGGGGAATGAGATGCTGGAAAGCAGGGCTGTGGAAAGGGCCCTGGGGGTCCTGGCTGATTGCAAGTTGAATCTGAGTCGGCAGTGCCCTGGCATCCAGGAGGGCCAACCGTGTTCTGGGGGGCATCAGGCAAAGCATCACCTGCCGGTCGAGGGAGGGAATTGTCCCGCTCTGCTCTGCACTGGGGCAGCCTCACCTTGAATATTGTGTGCAGGTTTGGGCATCACAATATTAAGGAAAGATATTAAGCTATTAGAGAGTATTTAAAGGGAGGTAATGAAGATGAAGGGCCTTGAGGGAATGCCGTATGAGGAGCGGCTGAGGTCACTTGGTCTGTTCAGCCTGGAGAAGACGAGGCTGAGAGGAGACCTCATTGCAGTTACAACTTCCTCGTGAGGGGAAGTGGAGAGACAGAGACTGATCTGTTCTCTGCGGTGACCAGTGACAGGACCTGAGGAAATGGCCTGAAGTTGTATCTGGGGAGTTTTAGATTTGTTATTAGAAAGAGGTTTTTCATCCAGAGAATAGCTGGGCACCAGAACAGGCTCACTAGGGCAGTGGTCACAGCGTCAAGCCCAGTAGAGTTCAAGAAGTGTTTGGACAATACTCTCAGGCATGTAGTGTGACACTTGGGGATTATCCTGTGCAGGGCCGGGAGTTGTACTCCATGATCCTTGTGGATCTCTTTCAACTCAGCATATTCTGTGATTCTGTCAAATGCCTATTTTGCAAGACACATCATGATCAAACTATTCTGTGATTGTGAGAAATCAAGTCAAGCGACTTATTCCACTATAAAGATTGTCCCATTTTCCAGAGGAGATAGGTTTTTTGCATAATTTTATGTGTAAGATCCTTCTAAAAAAGAAGAAAAGAAAATGAACAGTCCTTTTTGGATACCTATTGTTCTTTCTTTTATCTTCATTTTCTACATCTTCTTGCCTTCCTTTCCATTAAGACGGAGGAGAAAGCATCACAACTATTGCAGTTTGGCTTAACTTCCGGGCTAGCTGCACTCTAGAAGTTCTCTGCTGTTTGCCATGAAAATGCTGGGTATTGCTCTGATTAATATGCCACTAGTCTCATAGATATGTAGCTGAATAGAATGTGAGAAGCTCAGGCAACTCTTTGCACAGCATGGGCTATAACTGGATTTCATTAGTACTGCACTAATAACTCAGTGCATTAGCAGAAAGAAAAGCATATCAGAAACAGGATGGAAGCTGTTATCAGGGTACTTGTGTATTTTCACTCTGGGGTGACAAAACACAAGAGCTGATACCTCAGTTGCTAAAGTTTTTGTGCAAGAGTAAAACAGCAAAAAACTAATAAATTCAGACTTTTTTTCTAGCTGATTATAAAAGTATATTAATATATTTTTAAGTTCTGCAAACCTATGCATCTTCTGTTCACTCGGTGTAGGAACAGTAAGCAAAATGGAATCAGATTCGTGTGTTATTTTCCAAATTCCATTTTTATATTGAAGCTAGAATGCCACAAAATTAAGGATTAGTGATGACTGTCCCAACAAGTCAAGTAATTTCCTACAATATATATTTCTCCTAAAAGGTAGGAGAGCAGGAAAGAAAAGCAGGAAAGAAGGGAAAGAAGGATTTTTCAAACAGCCACAGGCCTAACTGTTGCATGCTCTCACTCTGAATGGTCCTTTAACATAAAAATTATGGAAAAATGTACAGAGAAACTAACTTACTGGTGGATCTGTCTCGTGATTTTTTTCTTTTTTCTACGTTTAATGCTCTTTGCTTATGCAAGGATAATGGGGGAAATTAGTGCAGCGGTGGCTGAATTGTCACAGGCACACTGTTAATTCAGTGAAAAGTAAAGATGTTCTTTACAGATGCAAAAAGTTTGCTTGGGCTCTAGGGGAGATACAAGTGCTTGAAGAGAGGTCTGTTACAAACTACATAATCTACTCTGGAAGCCTCCTGGATTGAAAAAGATTAGAGGCTAAGGGGGCTGGTAAAAAGGTACTGCAAATGCTGGTCTGGTATCTGCTCATGGCCCCCACTGGACATAGGATAGTAAATGAGACCAAGTAATTGGGCTTTTTTTTACTCGGAAGATAATTTTAAAGAATAAAAATATTTCTGCCTCATAATTAGACAGAAGAATAGAAAACATCTGGGTATGTCTAAGAAACATTATAAGTAAGTTCATTTACATAAAAATGTCGGTTAAACAAATTTTAATTCCTAAAAACTTACTAAGGCAATCTTCCTCCTCTCTGAGTTTATACTACATGCTTGACAGCTCTGTAAGTCAGATCTCTCCAGCATATTTTTCCCCTTGAGAGTTTCATGTATTCCTTTTGTTTTTGTCACAGAGATTTTAGAAGCTCAGTTATGCATTTACACTGTGGAACAGTTAAGCAGTGTACAGTTATGTGAGCATTAACAATTAAAACTATTATATTCATTTTATATAGAATCTTTTCTATAGTGTGTGAGTAGTCCAAACCGTAATGCTTTGCAAATGAATATGAATAGTCAGCAGTGAGACTGGGCTGCTACATCACACCCAGGGAATTATTATTTAGCATGTGCATAATGTTTTCATCCTCAAAGAGTTTCATGCGGAGCCACACATTCATCTCCGCAAGACGCCTCAAAGCCAAGAAGGCAAATATTACCATATCTGTTTCTAAACATGAAAGACTAAAAGACAGAAAGCGTAGGGAAGCTAAGTGATTCACCTAAAGGCAATCAATAAAAGAAAGTCAGTATCAGAGACATAATTATAAGCAGAGCACACCTAATTATATCTAGAATACGTTTAGAGGAGGAGCCTGAGGCCATGCAAGTCTACATGCTTTTGTCAGCATTACAAACATGAGGTTGTGGTGACCTTTGGAAAAATCCAGAGAATGAACTTCTGGATTATATTACCCTTAGTGCAGCATGCCTGATCCAAACACCTCTGTACCTCCTTTCAGCAATATTTCCACCACTCCCTGCAATATAAAGAACATGCATAGAATTATCTGAGATGCCTGAGTGCCTTTGCCCTACGAATGAGTGGGATTTGCTGACAAACTAAAAACTTCTGCTGTCAGCAGCATGGATTCACCAGATCACTTAACGATGGGCAGCATGCTGGACTAGGCCTGATAATTTCCTATCCTGAAACCATAATGTGGATGTGGATGACACCTCTAGTACTCATGATTTGACAGTAAGTCTCCATTTTCTGATCCCTGATCCTTTTATCCTATCACTTCCATCATGTGGAATCTCCCTCGAAAGTTCAGTCTTTGTAGCTCACTCTTCCCTGTCTACCTCCCAGAAGAAAAAACTCTTTGCTCATTACTTCATGAAATGTGACTTTGACTGTTCCTCGTAATGAGGGGATTCATCTCATTCTCTTAACACCAGTCATCTCTTATCTCTAGTCCCTATTAGCTTCATCACACAAAATTTTATAGGAGTTGTATATTCTTCATAGCATTTCCATAAAGCAAAACAGTTCATATCATCTCTCACAAACTTCACTAACAAATTTTTGGAACTTTTTCTATGCTTTCTATCTTCAGTTGCATCTGTGCAGTTCACATTGTGCCTCTCCCCTTTCTACACCCACTCTTCTACAGAGCAGCTAAAAAAATTCTTATTTTCTCCTCTCCATCTTATTCCTTTCATTCAAACCCTCTGCATTCCAGCAAAACTTCCATCTCAGCACTCTTTCCCTGCTCACCAAAAGCTAAATACACCAAGGATCTTAGCATAATTGAGCAAGTCAAATGCAATCAGATGAAGACTTGAGGTTTTGAAAAAAATTACCCTATTCTGTTTTGCCTGAACCTCAGTCCATCCTCCTCCCTTCTCACATATGATCAACTCCTTGATGATTTAAATCCTTGGCTTTTACATCTGTCAAATAATTTAAGTTGCACTGTTGATGCTACAGATCTCACCTCTACTCATTTTTCTAGCACAATGATTGACCACACAAATAAGAATTGTACCACTCTCTGTAATTCTGTTCCTTCTAATTTACCATTCAAAGGTGGTAGAGTCCAGTGGATCCAGTGACATGAAAGAAGGAAGGCTCTCCTTGCCTTAAAGAGTGAATATACAGAGCTTAGATACCACTTTTCCATAGGCAAAAAGGCAAGGATTACCAAGATGTGCCAACTTAATTATTCACATAAAAACATAAGATTTCAGGTTCTATTTCTTTGGTTTTTCTGTATTTGTGGTCAGCACATGGACAACAGCGTACAAATATACAGTTGACCTCTTTAACGTTTAGCAAGTCCATTTTAATTAATTCATACTGAGGAGTTTGTGGAAAAAAAAATTACAAGGAAGAAGCAGGCTTGAAGGATTGAATTCCCTAGTCTTCAGAAACAGTCTTTGGTTTTGTTTAGTTTTCCTATATTGTATAACTTTTTCTTTCTTAGTTAATGAAGAATAGTGCAGACTAGAAAACTGAGCTTATCTCTGCTTTCAGTGGAGAAACCTTGTCAGTAGAATTTGTCAATGACTGAAAGAAGTGAGCCCACAGAGACCCACTGGTAGTATTCTTTTCTGAGATGAATCTTTTTTGTTTGCAGATATTTCCAACAGTTAAAGGAATTCACTACTGATAGACAGCCTGAATGGTTGAAAACCACTTTGCAGCCCTTCAGAAATACACAGGAGACAGTATCTCTAGTACTGTAAATGAATGTATCACTCTCAACTTCAAAGGAACTAAGATGTTTAGAACCAGATGAAGACCAAATCCTGTAGGAATTTCCTGTTGTGCTAGTACTCGGTTGCTGTTGCATGTCTGGCTTCAGCTGATCTGGATCAAAATGGTTCCTAGTCCCAGTTGCTTCTCACTGTCTTCTCTGAAGGTTATCCCCCCTATTTCCCATGCTCTCCCTCTGATATGTGTACATAATTGTTCCCTAACCCAATTCAATCAAAATGAAACAGGTTAGGGAAAAAAAAAAACCCTACTATTTAAAGTGTGTGAGCTAACCTGGATCATTTTGACTGAACTGGGTCAGGGTGTGATTATATGTGAAGTTATACCAGCTGAGTGTAAAGGAGGGGAGACATCTATTTGCTTGGCTTAGTAACAGACAAAACAAGCCATAGGACTGCAGCTTTATGGGATTTATTCATAGACTGACTTTGGATGGTATAAATTGGCATGTAGCCCAAGAGATGTCTCACTGTGCACAGCTGCCTTTCTTTTGATGTGGTTTCTGCATAACTGAATTGCCACAGCAAATGCTCCTGAAACCACAATGGAATGGTCAAGTGGGCATTTCAGGTCTCCCAACATGCTGGTGCCTTGGAAAGTTCTGCTACACACACTAAGTACCGGCAAAACCTGCAACTGAAATGGTTTAGAACAGTGAGATTCAGAGCAACAGCTAACAAGCATGTCATTTGAAATTAGCCTAGTGGGGTTTTTTCTGGCAGACAGAGGCAGGCCTCTTCTATTTACTCTGAAGAGGAGAAAGGATTTGCTATCACAATCAGCAAGCAAATTTTACTGCATCCTGTCTAGCAGATTTCAGTATTCTTCAAGAGAAGACAGTTAATGTCAACATTCAGGTTTAACAGAAAGAACAGTCTTTGTCCACAACTTATTTTATGTAACAAGCTTGTACTCTGCCTGACCTTTAGCTGAGCAGAAGAGAAAACCATGGCACACCCTGTGTGGCGTTGGATGTGTGCTTTTTGGACTCTCAGAAAGCTAGGCCTTTCCAATCTTGGGGCTAATATTATTACTCTGAAGCCTATTCCCTTCTTGGAAGACAAACAAACAAACCTAAGATGTTTGAGTTTGTTTGCTCTGCAATGTAGAGACATTCTTCACTGCAATTCCTGTTGCTCAGTTCTGCATTATTCAGGTACTGGCAAGAGTACAAGAGTACAGGAAGTATTGTCCAAGATAAAATGACACTCTATGACCCATCTGGATAACAGGAAAATTCACCCTGGTGCTCCCATTTTTTTTATAGCTTCCCTTTAAGTACTGGAAGGCTGTGATAAAGTCTTCCCAGAGTCTTCTCTTCTCCAGGCTGAACAACCCCAATTCTCTCATTCAATTTTCATAGGAGAGATGCTCCAGCTCTCTGATCATCTTCATGGCCTTCTCTGGATTTTCTCCAACAGGTCCATGTCCTTCTTATTCTGTGGGCCTCAGAGCTCCACAGTACTCCAGATGGAGTCTCATGGAAGCCAAGGAGAGGGGCAGAATCACTCCCCCCAGTCTGCTGGCCACACTTCTTTTGTTGCAGCCCAGGACACAGTTGGCTTTCTGGGCTGTATGTGCACATTGCTGTCTCATGTCCAGCATTTTATCCACCAGTACCTTATAGTCCTTCTCAGCAGGGCTGCTCTCAACCCCTTCATTCCTCAGCCTGGATTTCCTGGGTTTTTCCAGCCTAGGTGCAGGACCTTGCACTTGGTCTTGGTAAGCCCCATGGGGTTCACACGAGCCCACTTTTTACGGTCTCAGGCGAATCAAGAGGCTGAACTTGATGCAACTCTAAACATCTAATACAGATGTTCACAAAATATTACTAAACATTAAGGGTAGTTGCCACTTAGTACTATTTGAAAATACTGTCTGAGAGCTTTGGTTCACAGTACATCTCAAATTCAGCACCTCTTCAGACATGAGAGCTAAGCCCAGCTGATGGCACTTTACACAGGTACAGCTCTGCAAGGAGCAGACACACTCTGTGCCTTATGGACTCTACAGTGGGTTGTTAATCCTTCCCGCAGAAAAAGGGTGGACAGCTGGAGGCAATAACCTCTTTTTCCATTGTAGTTAAATCCATCAGAGACTGTGAATCAGAGCTCTTATTATTTTCCACACGAGTGTTCATCATTTATGCTCTGATGAAATTATGCGTTCAACAGAAAACAAAATGAAGTGCTGAAACCATTAAACTCTTTAATAGCAGGAGACACTGCAACTTTTTGTCATTAATCTGCCATAATTGGTAACTGCTGTTAATGTCTTTCAAAATACATAATATTGAAATGTTATTACTGAAAATGCTACCACAGAATGTTATGGTGGGATGCACAATCTTGTCTGCACCCAATTTTGCATTCCTGACTGCATTGTGAATTAATGTAGAAATAACACAAATATAAACTTTAAACAATATGGTCTGAAATGAAAGCCTAAATTCCATAATTCTTGTGGGATTTGGCTTGAAAAGAAATTTTTCAAAATAAGGGGGTGTGGGGGAGAGGGGTGAGGAGGGGTGGCATGAGGAGAAGACCACGTGTTTAACCAATGCAAAAATAGAGTTTGGTTATAACTCCAAATTGTGATTAAGTGAAGTTTCAAAATTAATCACAATCCTAAACACAGGAGTTTCAGCTTGTGCTTGAAATCATCAGAAAAAAAAAAAAAAAAAGGGTTATAGGAAATTTTGCGTATTTAAATGGAAAGAGGATATGGTTTTCAGGTTACCTGATTGTAAGCCACACAAGCTGGACAGACTTGTCTATCTCAGTCACTGCATGCAATTTATTTAAACAGTCAAGAACAGCAATATAATAAAGAAAAGTGTTAGCTGTTAAATATACATATGTAAATATACATATGTATATTGCCTACAAGATCTGTAGCGAAAGATAAACACTCTGTTTTGCAGAGCAGAGCCTGTTGTATTTAACAGGAAAATGCAAAGCCAATCCTGATTTCCACAGAGATAAAAAACCACAACCACCCAGATAATTTATTTTTTAAATCCAATCTGAAAGAATGCCAACCTCCCTGTCCAACATTTTTCATGATTTCCATAAAAAACCACTACACACCACTTATAAACAAAACTGTAAGTTTCTGTTTCCATGCAGGGTATGGAACTGAAAAGTCAAGAAATCTGACTTCCTCCTCTTTTCCCTCACCAATGTACATCATGTTGCTGGCTCCTTTTGGAGCCAGGATGTTTAAACTCCTTGCCATACCCACAAGAAACAGAGTCAACGGAGGCTTCCCTGCTTCCCACTAAGACTGCCTGTGGGCTCCCAAGTGGAAGACTCTTTTCAGCTCTCTTTTATTACTGGGTGAAAGCAAAAGTGGCAAGATCCTGCCAGGCTGAAAGCAGTAGTTTCAGTTTTGTGAGATGGAAATATTGCTGACTGTGCAAAAGAATGAATAATTTCGCAAGAAATCCAATTAGAATATAGTGTAAGGAGAGGAAGCAAAGTGAACGCAATCTCATGGTCATTCTAAATTGTGCACACCTTGATAGTTTTTTTAAACTGATTTTTTTAATAGCAGATTCAATTTTCTTGCAGACAGATAAGATCACTCACAACAAATTATCCTATAAAATCACATTCAGGTACACAACCTGGCAACTGCAGTGAAACTCTGGGAGATTCTTATTTATCATTTTTATTGATGGAAACCTTTGGTATTCTTGGCACTGTAAAAGAAAAAACAGAAACATTCTCTTCCCTATGGAGTCTACAGCCTATGGCTTATGCTGCGCGATTGAAGAGCAGTCTGAGCCTAGAGCAACAGAGAACTGCACCATTTCCTGCAATGGGAGCATGCCAGCTGCTACTCTCCTTGGGAAGATAAAGCTTGCACATCTGGCGTGCTAAGCCAGCTTTGCTCTTTCCTTTGACACAGTAACATTCCCAGAATTGCCACAAAAATTTGGGATATAGCAGACCTTTGAAAGAGAAGGATAGCCACCTCGAGGCACAGGTTTTGTGGGCAGTTGTCAAGAGCAGCAGGCTTCTAGTCTTGCAAAATGACCAAGATTTTGTCTCCTGTGTGCAGGACAGTCTAGCTTTGTTGCTGCTGGTACTATTGCTGAGAAAGGGGTCAAGGTGGATGAACCAATAGTTGCTGCAATGTGGAGCAACTATGGTGCGCCACCTTTTTCCAAATCTCTCATTCTAGCAGCAGCGGTTGCCTGTCCCTGGCCTCTCACCTTCTGAAAAACAAAACTTATATTTTCCTAAGCTGGCTCTGAAATGGAGAGTACCTGTACAATTTATGCACTGCTGTGTAGACAGCTCCACACCACAGCTAGATAAATTAATATGTTTAAATAGTACAGTGTGCTGTCTTGCAGAGATATTATCTTGGCTCCCAGAAGCGTAAATTAATAGTTTTCCACTGGGGCAAGTTTGGATGATGCATCGTTCTGACATGGCTATAACCCTGGCTGGTTTTGAGTCAATTCAATTTCAGACAGCTTGGATATGCTGGACTGCCTGATGTGGATTTATCCTTTGTGATCTCCCTGCCCTCACAGCCTCAGTACCTGAATAATGACCTACCCCAGGCAGGTCCTGAATTTGCTAGAGCAGCTCAGACACTGGATATACTGAGTAAGCAGATGGTGTACTCAACTCAGAATGGTTTAGATGCCATTTTATGATTAAAAACTCTGTAGTGAGCATAACTCCTGCAACAGGCTACTCCTGGTAGGCATTTATAAATTGTATATAAAGGGAAGAGCTAATGTATGTCAGTGGTCATTAGGCTGGAGATCTACTATAGGTGGCCCTGGAGAATGTGGGAAGACAGACCGGAAGATCATGTGACACTTAAAAGTGATATTAGACATGGGAAGAGTAGGCAGTGATGAAGGATTTGCACACAGAGTAAGGAGTCGGCTGAGTATTCAGGACAGGCCTGAGTGTAAGAAGAAAGGCTCGAGTTAGTGTAGGAAAAAAGATCTTCCAAAGAGGGAGAGAGGAGATCTACCCTGATGAGGCTGCTGCTATAACTTGTCCACTCTGCCAGGGATCGTTCCATGAGACAATCCCTCGTCTTGTTTGCTGGGAAGGCAAACAGCAGAAAATAGGTCAAAAGAATTTTGTGGATACTACTTTTACCTAAAAAGTAAAATGTTAGGTAATTTTTAGTAGGTTTTTAGCAATTATTTCATGGAGAGAGAAGAAATAGACTTGTTCACATATGTAGTATAATCATGTTTTTTTCCATTATTCTGATTGAAGGAAGAGAGGATTAAAAAGGGGGAAACAGGGATCTATCCTTGCTGACGCAGATCACATTCCCAGTCACTCACTGAGGAACTGCAGCAGCAGCAGCGTGTGTGTCCTCACTGCCTCTTCTCAACTTTCTGGACCAAGCTATTAACTTCGCCTGCCAAAGAAGGAGGAGAAGTCATCAGTTAATCAGTTTGAAGGGAAGATCTGAAATAACACTGTTATTAGTGTTGTAATGGCTGCATAAGATCTGCAAGGGAAACAGGTTGATTCTTGCCTTTAGCAAGAGAGTGCATGAGAAGACACATACTTTTGTCATAATGTACTAGTCCCACAAATACAGCCATATATCCCATGGTACGTATTGCTCAGAAAAAAATTGTTCAGCAGTTATCTAGCTCTTGTTTTCTACAGAAGCCTGAGTTTATCAAACGCAAAACCCCCACTGTTCTTTCAGGAGCTGTGTAAGGGGAAACTGATCAGCAGTAATGGTTCACACTACACATATGTATATGTTTTGGTTCTCTTGCCACATCTTCATCAAATTCTACTGTATTTATTAGAAGTCATAGTCAATACAAACAACGAAGTGCCATGTTCCACTACCTGTGGGGGTATGCCTACTTACTACGCATAAGAAGGTACTATGGCAGTGAGGCGTTCTCAGTTCCTAGATTCTCCAATGACTCAGAGTCTCAAAGCTGGAACCTTCAGGATCTCAGCTTTTTCTGCAAGTTCAGATTCATTTAGTTGTTCCTAAAATGGACAAAGCCTGACTCTCTAAGTATTTTTCAAAATGCTGCTGGTCTTTATTTTGTCTCCTTTCAGAATGCATTGCCTAAATGTCCTCTCCTATAGGTGCCCTTCAAGATCCACCCCAAAATGAGCATACCTAGAATGGATAGTATTCAAACAAATGCATAATTAGTATAATCTAATATGCCTTGGGCTGCACTATATAGAATATTCTATTGGCCAGGCACTCATCCATAGATGTTTTCTATTTCCCTTGCCTTGCGAGCATTCAAACCTGCAGAGCCCAGCTCCCAGGAAAAGAGCCATCAGACTATTATCACCTTTCACCCTTTTTAGTCGAAGCTGGAGTATTAAAAGAAGAAAAAAACAACATATAAATGTCAGGATGAGAGAAGATTCTGTAGCAGTTTGCTTCATATAACAAAATCCAATAAATCAGAAAACCAAAAAAAATTATTTAAGGAATTTTGATGCTGAAAATTTATTAGTGTATATAAAAATCATACTACCTTAATTAGGTAACTATCTCAGAGACACTGCTTTACAACAGCAGAGATTTTGGCTACTTTCATGTATTTCTTCACTTTCATAACGTAAATACTACAGAAATTCACTATTGAAATTATTATTAAATCATATGCTGATGAATGAGCACAAAACTATTAATGGCACATAATTTGCAGTGCACATGTCCACTGGAGTATTCAGCAATCCATGCAGATCTTATAGTATGCCCTATGTGCTTTGATTTTCTCTGCTAGATGATTGAAAAATATTCATTAAGAGATTTCTCTAATGAGCTATGTTCAAGCATAAAATAGGCCACTCCTTTTATAATTTAAGTGTGGTTTTCAGAATATAAATGACCTCCAATTCCCTATAGGTACCAACTTCAAATAGGGATTTTATCTTAACACAAATTTCAGGATCTTTGAAGGGTCTTTGAAGTTTATAATTGAATCCAAGCTGAAATGTGATGTCATTCATGCAAATACTGAAGTTCACACTGCTTATGGTTGGTAGAAAATATGCAATTTATTTTTTTGAGATATATCCCCAAAAATATTTGGATAAATATGTAGGTAGAAAGTAGGGAGAATATTCAGATTATAAAATGAGTACAACAAGCCCCTGACCCTCTGGTCAGCTAATCCTGGATCCCATTCATTCAGTGACATCAGTCTTACTCTGTTTTCCATTAAGTTTGTGCTCTAATTTATTCTGTTCTCATTTGCAAGGCACTGAGGTTGCTTAAACATTGAAATAGGCAGTTTTTAAGAGTATACAAAAAGGTCAAATATTATGAAAACCAAAATAGCATTTCCTCATCTACACAAGTGAAAACACAAAGTGGAACTGTCCACTGAAATATCAAACTGTATTGCTCTTGTGCCTGTCTGAAGTCCGTTAAAAGTAGGATCCTTTGTAACATGTCCTGAGAGCGTAACAGGTTTGAATTTCTCGCCTCCTGGGGAGGTAAGCCTAGCTGAGGGCATTACTTGTCAGAAGTGGCATTTCTGAGCTGGATGAGCTCACAATGATTTGCTGTCCCTTGCAGAGTTGAACAGTGACTGACCAGGAGCGTTCTGCTTTGATTAAGTTCAATAGCTAGTTATGTGATGAAGTGAGGGGACTGAAGCTCATTTCCTTTGCTATTTCCTCTTTTGTCATGAGTGGTTCATAGCTGATCCTAAATTGCAAACTCACTTCAGCTTCAGGCTCCACCACTGACATCCAACTAGACTTCAAGCTGAGTTGCTGCACTCATCGCTACTTTGGCTTTCTCAAGGAAAGACAAAGGAGCCTTCACATGCTGGCAAATAAAAAAACAAACTGAAACAAAACAAAAACCAGAGACAGAGAATGGACTTTGGCACATAATTTTGGCAGATGTAGCACTGGGTCATGATGTGAAAAAAAAACCCAAAACAAAACCAAAACAAACAATGCTTTGTAGCCTGCTGTGTCTATCAATGGCTTCAGGGATAAGCACAGAACAAGGTTCCCATCAGAAGTAGACTGTAACTTTGTAGTGAGTAGAAGGTAGGTCCGCTTCAGCTACCAAGCCACCTAACCGAGCTGAAGAGATTCTGGTTTCAAATTAACAACTGATCTGGAGGGACAAGCACGTAAGGGCTCTGCTCCCACGGGAGTGCTCCAAGCATTAGGTTATAACTACATTTCTTCATGCCTCATCTCCTTTTGGCTCTGCGACTGCTGGATTACAGGTGCACATTCACATTCTGATGAAATATGGGATGTATCAGTTCAAGTTATTCCTTAGTTTAGAAGTCAGAGTAAGACTTCTACCTTCCCAGTCAAGCACCTGACCTGGTAGGTTTTATGGTAAAGGATAAAACTGCTGTCACCAAGTTCAAGACAGCCGTGGTTAAAGGCAGCTATCCAAATCAGACAGGAAAAAACCCCCACATTTTTGTAATATATGCAATGTATTAAGATGATTGAAGTCTACTATTAAGCTCAGCAGCTTTCTTCTTTTTCTCAGCCAAAAGACTCTGAGGAAACTTCTGACACTGAGTATATGGTCACATCATAATTTAATCATTTCTGTCTTTTCCTTTCCTGAAAAGTCGTCTTGGAGTATGTCATCCATGCTAAATGCTACACAATCAAAATTCCATTAGTTATATTGTCAAAATGAAATTCATTAAACTTCCCAACTAAATGTAGGCAATTGTTCTTCAGTGTCATTGGTGTGGTCAGAATAATTTTTCAAATAATTTTCAGTAAGGAAAATTTTCAGATTTGGGAATGAGCCAAAATTTTTGCTCTTGTAAGTCATATTTGTTTTTTCATTGCCTGAATTTTATTGTAAAGGTTCAAAGATATAGTTTTCAATTGCTGTAAACTGACAATCTATTCACTGAGACACATGAACACATCAGGTAATTAGGAAAATCTTGACAGGCATAAATCATCTGTGCCTTCAAACCTGAAATCAGCATAAAAGCTTGTTTCTTGGACCAGAATTCAGAGAGACAAAACACCCATTTTCAAGATGATAACTAGCTCATTTGCTTTTGAAGACAGTTTTGATGACTGTCTTCTATTTTTCTCACATCACTTAAAACAAGCATGAATTCAGTGCCCCTACCTTAAAAAAAATCTGACAGTTTTACAGCCTGACTAATCCACAGCCTTTTCCAAGATAATCAGCAATTTTAAAGATGTCATTTGCTGCAACAAATAACAAAACAACCGAACTTCTGCTTGTTCTTTAATTATTATTCAGCCAGGGCTTTCCAGTTGCTGCTCACAATCCTGTATGGGTTACCAACATCCACCAATCTTTGTGAAAAAGTCGGCACACTTCTTCAGCCATTGTTCATCCTGGCACAGCTTTGTGCTTTGAGAATACTCCATGAATAATCCACTTGGATCCAAGCCTTGCTATGGAAGCACACGAAAAATGCTGATTGTCTTGGATTTCTGTAGGCGAATTTTTGGTAGTGGAGGGGGGCTGCAGAGGTGGCTTCCATTAGAAGCTGCTAGAAGCTTCCCCTGCCCCATGGGAGCCAATGACACTTGGCCCCAGGAGGGACAACCAGCTCTGGCCAGGGCCAAGCCAATTAGAGATCACAGTAACGTCACTGTGATAATGTTTAAGAATTGGAGGGTTGTTGCGCAGAAGAAATTCCATAGAGCGAGAACATGGGATAGCAGGCAGACATCAAGGTCAATGCAGAGGTGGGGGAGGAGGCATCTCAAGGAGCAGGAAAAGGTCTCCGAGCTAAAACCCCTGCAGCCCATGGAGGAGCC
>VWZG01002284.1:21126-35461 GCA_013396735.1 Grallaria varia
GGAAGAACTGCTGCCCGAGGGGTGGACTCACGTTGGAGAGGTCTATTAAAGACTGTCTCCCATGAGAGGGACCCCACGGAGCAGAGGATAGACTCAGCTGTGGTCCCCTGTAGACCATGGTGAAGCAGAATGTCCCTCTGCAACCCAGAGGCCCATTGGGGTGCAGATACTCAACCTTTACTGCAC
The DNA here is from genome assembly GCA_013396735.1 of Grallaria varia. NCBI lineage: Eukaryota > Metazoa > Chordata > Aves > Passeriformes > Formicariidae > Grallaria > Grallaria varia. The sequence continues at coordinate 21,313 of VWZG01002284.1, forward strand.
CCCGTGGAGGAGTAACCCCGAGGGTGGGGGAACTCATGTCGCAAGCATCAGCAACTGCAACTGACTGCAACCCCCCATGGACAGAAGGAGGGGTGGGGGGAAAGTGTGTGTGTGTGTGTGGTGTGTGTTTTAAGACTGTTTTTTTCTCACTCTTTAGCTTAGCTTTTATCCTGTTAGTAATAAATTTTAGGTATTATCTCACTTTGAGTCTGTTTTTGCCTGTAAAGTTGGTAAGTAGATGAATCCTCTCCTAGTCCTTATCTGTTACCACTCTCCCTTCTGCCTAGTTGGAGAAGGATTTAATGGGTCTCTGGAATCCGACCAGGGTCAACCCATTACACTGATGAAATAGGTACTTCTAATTGAAGAGACCTAAGCATTTCTTGAGCTTTTCCAGCGCTTCAGTAGCCATGTTGCAAATAATTTTCTATGGATATCCATCTGATAAAGAACAATGGCATTTGGCAACATTGTCACGTAAGGCTTATGTTACAAGTTCTAGATGGAAGGATAAAACTGTCTGGTGTGACCACCCAAACATGCCAAAAAAGACACAGCAGCCTTCTTTTCTCCCCACTTTTTGCAGAAGACCTGTGTTTCAGGGCCCTTCTTTGTTGTTTTACCTATTATAAGAGAGATATGAATTAAAGCCACTGCTAATCAGCCACTGTCAGTTTATATCTCAATGGAAAGGAGCACATGCAATGACAAGGTTATAAGGACTCAGTTCTCCCCTAGTTGTAAGGATTTTATGCATATGCCATTGAACTGATACCTTGGGATCGATACATGAAGAGCAGGTGAAACAGACATCTCCCAGTTCTCCCTACTTTTGGCACCATACTGAATTACTAAAATGGCATGTCTCTATATTGGCTGAATATGGTTTATACTCTGTTTCTCCACCAAGCATGAGAATCTCATCCATTATCTGAGGATTTCAAGTCTGAGTAATCTTACTCCAGAAATGTTTCAGTGTCTATGGCACTTTTACTCATTTTTTTCATTCTCCTCAGCATTCAAAAACACTTCGCAAGGCAAGTGTGGAGTTGCACCTCAGAATAAGTTGGCAGAATTTATTGCTTACCACAGGGTGTTTACTTAGTTCTGCCTAAAAGCTGACCACACTCTTCTGTTCAAACCCACCACGTCTGACAAGACTGTCACTGTGTTTCTATTTATTCCCTTTTGAAGATGGCTCTTTGCCTGCAACTGAGGAAGCGGTCATACAGAATCACAGGATCATTGAATGCTAAAGATTGGAAGGCACCACATGCACAAGTATAAGCCATCTCCTATGCATCTAAATGAGGAGCAAGAGAAGATTCCCAAAGGTATGTGATGGCCAGTGTTGCATCAGAACATGGGAACTTCTCTTTAGTCACATGTAGGCATGAAGGTCTGTTAGAGATGATCTGGTTGTCAAGATCTTACTGTGACAAATTCATTTGGTAGGAAGAGCCTAAATGGGGAAGAGGTAAGATAAGGGATTTTCTGACCCAGACATGGGAGGGGTGTAATGGTTTGCATCTGTGTACATTCTATGGGCAGAACCCTTGGGAAAATACAAAAAATTGATTTGGGTATCAAGTAACTTCAGCTCCTGCAGGATCTTCCCCTCTCATTAGCTAAGGATCGTTATCACTGATGGGCAAGCTGTATAAGGACTGTAGAGAGGCTACAACCACAGTCAGCCACACTCACTGTCCATTGGACCTCACCAGCCAATGTCCCTGTGTATTGCCCCATGGACACTGGACAGGACTGGAGAGGACCTGCTGTTAGATAATAGAGGTTTCTGTTGGGTTGACAGTGTAAAGGTAGTGTATGTACTATAGCTGTGTGGGTGCTGCACTGCAGCTATGTGTTGTGTGGATGCTCTGTGATCTGAAATGACCTGGAAAATGCATTTTGCTTTTCAAATGTGTTCTGGCATGCTCCAAAGCACATACAAACAGTCTCTTGCAAACTGGAAGGCGTTTTGGCACACCACTTCAAACAAACTTATCAAAGAAATACCTGTGGTAGATATGTCTCCGGGCAAAAGCCCCACAGCACAGAGAGCTAAAGTAATGACCATCCTCTGCATTCCCAAGTGCTTTACCACCTTGGAATTCACAGTGTTTTAGGAACTAAGTTGTAACACTCCAGCAAGCCAGAAAACTACTATTCCTTACTTTGATAGGTGAAGCAGCTGAATGAAGGCCCAGTGACTCACCTATGTATCTAGGAGTGTAACATCTCCCTGAAGTAAATGAGATGAGAGTTACAAAGCAAACCCAACAAAGAGTTTCCTATATATATATATAATATATGTCCTGCCATTCACTTTCACCTGAAAGAACATTTGTCTTTTAGCCCTTTTTATCATTGTCATTCATTCTGTACTAATTGTTCAATCCAGTAATTTGCCAGTTTTGTAATACGTAATATTTTGCACCTGAGGTATCTCAGTTGAATTCACAGCTGAATCTCATTGTAGACAGCCTTACAGAGGGCATCTCATAAATTCTTCTTCTCTTCTACTGTGATGAAGACAAGTACACTGGGAAAATAATTTTTAGTTAGCTTCCTGGTTCTTTCATAGCCTGTGTGGGATTCTCCCTGAATAATCTACCAGACTGACTGTTTTCAAAGAAATGCTACTCTATAAGTCTATTTCATTTGCAGCTTCCTGAACACTTTTGTGTCTAAGGTGTCTCCTTTGTGGCTAAGGAAAATAAAACATCTGCACCTCGATGCATTAAAATTTACCATGAAAGTCCAGCTCTGAAAAACTTTTTTTTAAAGGCTAGCACAGTATATTAAGTGTCCAAAGATTTCAATGCTGTTGCCTTTGGATGCCATATGGTTACCAAAATATGAGAAAAATATAGAACTAGAAATGCTGCGCAGAAATGCTCTAATTAGATCATTGCTTATTCAAGAGAAGAGATCTTTTATCTCCAGGAACTCAGGCAATTAGGTGAGGTCCATCACAGTACACCACAGGGGCAGCCAGCTGATACTAATGAGTTTTGTGCTGTGGTTGAGTAAACAACTGGTCATCACGGTCTCATTAAGGCTCTCCCATTTCCATGTTTTCTTCCCAGATGCTGGACTCTGTGGTCTGGTTAGATATTAAGGCCTGTCATTACTTTGTGTCTGCACATATCACTTCTGCTTGTTCCTTCTGCTCTCTGCCCAGTGTTTTGTCTGCAGTGTGGGACTGGTGCTGACCCTACCCATTCAGCTCTCACCCTATCTACATCATTCTTTTCACATCCTAGCACAGCTTCCACTGAAAGCATAGACATGCTTATAGATGGACCTCTTTCTTGAGCTCATTTTACCAGCAATGAAAATTCCTGTTACAGAGAATAACTCTATCATTTCTGGTCAGGACAGCAGTTGTCACAACTGGATGAGTTTTAGCCTACTTTATAATGATCAAATAAAATATCAAATATATAATGATCAAATAAAGTATCAAATTTTTAAGTTACACTGACAGCAGTGTAACTTCAAGATGTCCAAATACCACAGCATAGCTGATTTTCATTGCATGTCTTAAGCATCTAGATTTTTTCATATGCCAATTCAATATTTTATCCATATATCAATAGAAGTATCTGCGCAAAAGAAATAATTAAATGTAAATCAGTTTCAACACTTGAATTCATAGAGATAGTAAAGACTGGCTTTAAAAGCAGATATACAAAGTAGTTTATGGTCTCTGGGTCAAACTGTGCTCTCTGGAGTATATCAACTGTAACTTCATCTTAGTGTCAAGGACAACAGATGTGTGATGTGAGAAACTGTAAGAGACCAGAACATGAAAAGCAGAGCTGGTCAGGGAAACTCAGGTAGCATTCAAAGGCCACTCAGAGACTGATGGAAACAGCTATTCTGCTGAAATCTAAGACCTTGTAAAATTGGATCAAATTGGATCACTAGCATTTTATTTCCAAAGAAAACTAGACTATATCAATATACCACTTTACGTACTTAATTTCTTAATCAGAACATTTCAACACAGCTTCCTTTATGTAAAAAGAGATTCTGACTCTTAAACAGAGGTACCTATTCCCATTTGAGATGCACTGGCTAGCAGCTGCTGCTCCAGATAAGAGTAGGTCTCCCATAGTCCTCTGTACAGTTAATATAACATAGGTAAATAGATGTAGTTACAAGCATATGCATAGATGCAGGTATTTAGGTGACTAAATCCCAGCACTAGTAATTCTCAATAACTGAGTTTAATGCCTGGATACATTTCAGCATCAAGGTTATCATCTTTAGACTTCCCTTGCAATTAAAGACAAATATGACTTTTCTTTTTTCATATTCAAACTTATTCCATAAATTGTTCTTTAAAAAATATTTGCTCCAACTTTCAATTGTACTGCTCACTCTGGTATTTCTTGAGCTATAGTGTACAATATTTCATTGTTTCTAATCAAGAACAAATTATTTTCATAAACAAGTATCTACAATGTCTGTCTACATAGACTTGCTTTGTGATTGCTTACCTTAGAGGAAAAAAAAAAAGTCCAAATTAAGACACTTATTACAACAGAAAAGTGTTTTCAAAGTAGATAATGCCAGGAAAATGTACTCTCATTATGAGTAAGATCTGTGCTTACACTTATACTGAATTCAGTTGTCTTGAATATATATATATACACACATATATATATGTATGCGCATCCCATCTCAATCCAGGATAACTTTAAGATGCTTGCAAAGCCTTAGCAATTTGCATTAGTTATGTGAAACAAGTTTTTTCTTGTCAAACTCTTTTCTTTCCCAGCATTTTCTTGAAGTAACCTATTCCTTTTCAAACAGAAGCCTGCCAGACCACAGACTGTTTTGTCACAGAGAGAACCCTGGGGTATCACTGAATAGGCACAAAGAACATAACAATGCCCAAGAAGTAAATTATGCTTCATTTAAGCATGTTTAAGCAGCAGAGCCTGTCTCATCTCTCAGCTAGAACATATTTTACAATAAGAGCAGGAAAAGATGAAAGAGTGGGAAAAGAAAATACTGCCTGATTTAATGCTGTCTGAAATGGTAATTTGCTATGAAATTAACATTAAGTAAGGAGAGATTCTCACAAACTGCATGCAAAAAGTACTGAGCCACCAAATTTTTTAAAAAGAGGAGGATTCAGATTATACATATTTTTTTATGAAACACAAGGCTCAAGAGGTAAAGCAAAATTATGGACTATGAGTGTAGATTCAGATCTCAGCTTAAGTTTCTGCTTTACCAGAAGCTTTTTAAATGATTATAGTACTCACTCAGGGACTAGACCAATGAAGGGGGCTTTAATTGACCCTTAGGCTTCTGTAACCCATGCTAGTTTTAGTGGAGTACACATTACAATTTCAAAGACAGTGTCAACCCCAGTCTTGCGTATGTGGCTGTTTCTTTACCATAGGCTAAGATGACCAGTCAATTTTGCCCAGATAATGAAAAAGCTGTTGTGGTAAGGATTTGTTTTTTCCTACTGAGCTCTGCTACTGCAAAAACCACTGACCTGCAAGGGAGATAGCCACATAGCTTTATCCATCCTTAGATAAATTATGTGGTGTTTGTATATCTTTTCCTAAAGAGTCACCAGGAGTTGATATTCAGTTTTTGAAAATTATTAAAGATAAATCCATTCTCATTTGCACAAATGTGATTAACATTATTGAAGAATCTGATCCACAAACAAATGACAAATATTTTTATTTTCTCTGATATGAACGCAACCCATTCTTCTGTTATGTACATTGAACTGATTTTTAGCTTTGTTTTCCTTTGCTTTTTTTTTTTCCCCTCTAGCTTTAACATGAGAACAAATGGGAGTTCTGGTCTATATAAATATTCCCGAGAGAGAGAGAGAAATGTAATGCAGTGGGTTAGCTAGTACATAACTTATTCTCCTTCTTTGTCTTTTAGATAATTTTGCCTATGGTTTAAAAATGGTTTTAAGATGTACTCTTTTTCTTCAGTAGAAAAGGTCATTGTGCTCCTGTAGTTCTTGTGCTACATCTATGAGGCATATCCATTTTATTATATCTAGTCATCCTTAACCCAACCACCCAAAATTGTAGGTACAGCACTGCCTTGTGCATATGTGGAACACAACGAAGAACAATCCAACTAGATGTTGAGGATATTAGATAGTGTTACAAGGCAAGAAACTTACACATTAATTACAATAAATGTATTCCAGAGGACATTTAGATTCTTTAGCTGATATAAAGGAAAATATAGATACTTATCCAATTACAACTAAGATACTATTACAATCACATGGCTTCCTTAAGTGCATTGTTCGGCATGCAGTGTCTAAACAGACATTGTGGTGATCATCATCATCATCATCATCATGGCTAGGCTTCGCGAGCGAAGATTTGGGAAGGGCTCTACCCACGCTTGCTGCAAGCGTGCTGATGGCTAAAGAGGCTGATGCAAGATAGTCAAGTCCGGTTGCAAAAGGCACAGCAGAAAGTCTCCATAGGCGGTGTTGGTGAGGCACGGTTCTTTCTGCGTGGTCTTTTCTCCTCCAGACTGATTCTCCATACGTTCTCAAAGGAAGCAGCAGCGTTATGGATGGTGTGTCTCCATGCCTCCTGACTGGAGGCCAGAAACAGACATTGTAACACTATATCGAATAACACTCTATCGAATAACACTCTATGATGCAACATGGATTAAAACAAAAATTCACTGTCTTTATCACAGGAAAATACTGACAAAGGAAAAAAAAATACATTTTACAGTAAATATTTTATTTATAAACATTCTTTAAAATGCTGCTACTACTGTAGTTATCCTTAAGTTTCCCAAGTGATTTCCATGTTAACCTGGTTCCTAATTGTTTATAATGTTCTGAAAGATTCTATTTTCAAATTTACTGTCTCTGTGTTTTGCCTTACATAAATGATACAGAGTTTGCCTTTTTTAAGATCTGTTTTCGTTGTAATACTTATGTCTCTATGTTCATCCTGTCTCTTCTGACCTGGACTGAAGTGAGTGTAAGTACTATGACCTAAAATTACATTCAACAGTAAATCTCTGTGCAACAAAACTGTAAATATGTGCAATGACCTTTTAAGATCATACACAATGAATTTTAAACACACCTGCTGTGTCCTGTAAGCCACAATGAGCAGCTTTTATGAATAACTGCAGTGATGGGTGTACTGCAAAGGCAAAGCCTCAAACTCCAAATGCTGTTGCCGTTCTCAAGCTGAAAAATGATGAGTTTATATATATAGAAGGGAGAACTTCCTGTATTTCAGGATTAATACTCTACCTCCCGTTCTGGTGTCTGAAGCTGTATTTTCTTGGCCCCATACTTGTGCCTTGAGGGCCAATTGAGCCGTACCTATCATATCTGTACAGTTACATTTCTATTACCCAGCTCTGCATCTTTATCTTGCAATATGTCTTTCCAAAAAGCTGATTTATCTAGACACATCTGTTTTCAGAGTTAACCAGTGCTTCTGGAGAGAGCGTAGACCTTCAGGGACAGATGTGATGCTTCTTGCCCCAGTGTCTTGGATACAAGATCCAAACATTGTGCAACAGTTCACAGCATCTCCACTCTCTTGTTTGATTTAGCCTGCATATTGTCTGGAGCAAGGATTAAGGGCTGAATCTCCTTTTACACCTCTTCTTCATATCTGAGTAAGTCCTCTATTCTATCAAAAGTGTAACACTGAAGAACATTTGAATAATTTTCTTTCCCATTTTCATCTTTTTTTTTTTTTTTTTTTTTTTGCCAACTGCCTACATAACTTGGGAATCCTCAAATATTAAAGTCTATCAACATATTTTCATAGATTGGTGTGGAATGCTCCTTTCACACAGACTTACAAACCTAGGAATGAGTCCTCTAATTAGATAACATATCAGTGTTCAACATAAGTCATGTGAGCTCTTAAGCTTTCTTGGTATGAAGAGAATGAAACATTTTGCCTTTCCTTGTCCAAGACTCCCACTCTGGATTTATTCTTGAGCACACCATGATACCTGAAAGCAAGCAGATACAAGTGCTTACGAGGTTCCCAAAACATAATTATATTCCATGTATCACAAATATAAACATAGCTAGAATAAATAATAACACACCTGTCAGAATTCCCCAACCTTTTTTGCTCTCTCTTCAACACTCACAGGATATGCTTCAGAGTCCTCTGAGAAATCCAGGATCCTTCATGATTGATGTGCAAGCTCCCACCACACTCATGGTAACCCTTCACTCTCAAGTAAGGAATTTCACTTCTTTCTTGGCTTCTTTCATCTGCTATGGTGGACTACATGAGATTGCAGTTTTGTGACGTGATGTGATGTAATGTAAACTTTGGGGATTGAAAATTTGCTAATGGTAAACCCCCCTGAAATATATCTGGCTGCAATATCAGGGGGTTTATAAAAGCATATCACTTCAGTGTGAGCTGCAAAACCTGAAATAGAGAGAGAAATTAAATTCATGTAGCTTGTTTGCTTATATATCACAAGATTTACCACAAGATCTCTTAATAATCACATTTCATTTATTGCTTTAAGGAATAGTAAAGAAGGGTAATCCTTTGACATGCTTTCCCGAAAGTTTTCATAATACACCCCAAACATTCACATCACCTATCAACCACAACTATATTCTTTTTCATACACATCAGCATTTTCCTTTTTCTGCTAGAGACAGCTCTTTTTTAAAAAAATAAATTAGTAAGTAATGTGAAATCCCACACTTGCTTTAGAATATCTGTTAGAAAATAATTTGCTTTTGTAGATGACAGTGACCATTCATTTCTTTCACCTTGGACTGGTGAATACTCAAATATATTTCAAATGTCCATAATGTATACTGTTTCTCCTACTTAAGTCAATTACACAACTCTTTCTGCCTCTTTATTCAATATGTTCGTATAATGAGAGGACAGTTGAAGTCTGAAAGAGTACCTGGAGGTCATTGTGGTCCAAACTCCCAGCTCAAGCAGGGTCACCTAAAGCAGGTTTCCCGGGACTGTGGTCAGATGTCTTTAGAGTATCTCCAAGGAGGGAGACTCCACAACCACTCTGGGCAACCTGTGCCGGTGTTCAGGTCCTCTTCTGCAAATCTGCTTTCCAGACAGCAGCCCCCAAACATCTACTAGTGGATGAATTTGTTCCTCCCCAGATTAAGGACTTCTCATTTTCCCTTGAACTTTAAATCTCTGTCAACTCATTTTTCCAGCCCATTGAGGGCACTCTGAATGAAAGCACGGCCTTCCAGCGTATCAACCGCTTCTCCCTGTTTTGCGTCATCAACAAACCTGTTAAATGTACACTCCATCCCATCATCCAATTCATTAATGAAAATGTTGAGTAGTATTGCACCTATTATCAATGCGTGGGGTACATCACTAGTTGATGGCTTTCAAATAGACTTCATACCACTGATACTCTCTGAGCTCAGCCATTCGAGCAGTATTCAGTCCTGTCATTGTCAGCTCATCCTGTCCATACTACATCAGCTTTTCTGAGGCAGTCTTCTGGAAGATGGTGTTGAAAGCATATTGAAGTGAAGGTAGACAACGTCCACTGCTCTCCATTCATTTAGCAAGCCAGCTATTTTACCATAGTTATTTATGGGGTTGGAGTGAGTGTTTTGATGGAGTCAGAAACAGGGATTGGCTCTGCAAGGGCCAATGCAGTGTCTCATGTTGAAGCTATTTTCAGGGCTTCTGAAGTACTGAAGTTTTAGAAAAGATTAGAGACAGCGGTAGCTGAGCTAGAGTACCTACAAGGGAGGAGCATTTGTTAGTTTGTGTCCTAAAGCCTTTATAAACATAAATGCAGTGGCACAGGAAGGGACAAATCTATAATTTCTTTTACAGACCAAAACAGGGTCTGAGAAGGAAGATTGCAGACTTCTTCCTCTTCAGATATAACAATGGAGATGCTGAAAGAGGGCATTTAATTCTGTTAGCCAGTGACAAGGTTGCTTCTAGGGGAAAGCTATAGTAAGTGATGGCGTAGCATTTCTGAATTGACAGGAAATACCTGCCTGAACTAACACTATCCCTGCTAGAAGAAATCTACTACACATAAAAAATATCGACTGGACCCTAGTAAGTATCTGTTTCCTAAGACATGTGAAGAGACTGAGACTACACTGTCCATGTGTCTAGGTTAGGTCACAAGCAGGTATGCAAAAGTGGCTGTGTAACTCATCATAGATTCATTTTCCAATTCTGGAAATATTTTTCTATTTCTTCATTTCAGTTTACCACAGTTTAAAAATTTTTTGCTACCAGAAAAATAAGGATTGTAACTGTGACCTTTGCCACCATTTTGTGTCAAACTGCTTATTGTATTATATTTACTTCACGTATTAGATAGCAAGTTCTTTTCAGGTAGTATAGCATTATCTAGGTTGAATTGCTCAGGGAGTCATCTGGGAGCAATGGGAAAAATTATAATAATAATAAGGTTTCATGTGTTTCCACTGCTATGTCAAAAACATTGTTTCCTTTTCAGAAAATACATGTTGACTTCTTCTCATGGGTTTTTATTATGTCATTAAAAAAAAAAAATCTAGTGAGAGATTTTTAAGGTTTTTTGTATCTCACTGAATCTTCCACATTGCTATGTTCTACTTCAAAACTTGTTAAGACCAGAGGACATGCCTGTACTAATGGAATATAATCTCATAGGCAGGAAGGATTTACAGCATCATCTGTGGTAGTTTTATACAAAAAGGTAATTAGAGACAGGTTGAAAACTGTGATTTAACATCTCTTTTTTTTAGTAAACATGCCTATTCTGTATGATGAAAGACAGTCCAGCTATTAGAAACAAAACACAAAAATAGGTCACTGGCGGATTACTGTGATGCTGTGAAGAGCAGGGGGTTGCAAATGTCAGTCTTTATTGGTCCTTTGAGATGCCAGCATGACAGTGATTTTACTGAGTCAAACTGGATACACAGAGTTTCTCAATTCAATGTTTTATAGTAAACATACTCAAGAAACATGGCAGCAATTAATTGGGGTGACTCAAGTCCACATGAGGGCAATGTAATGACAGCTCCTTTCACTGCTGTCTTTCACTGGTTTTTGGCTGAATTCAGTAACCAGAACTGAACAAAGATGCACATGAACTATTATGCATATTCATAAAAAATTTCAGATTGAAGATGCTTTGCCTAATTTCTCTTTTATTTATTTCCCATGGATACAGTTTCAAACAGGAATGATCGCTTTAAAAATGGATTTCTAATAAAATATTAACAAATAAATGTATGATTTTCTCCTCGTGAAGAAAGCTATTTTCATGTTTTACTCATCCAACTTGGGAAAGAAAGGAACATCATGTGATCGGCATGTCTGAGCGCAGTTCAGAGTTTGCATATTCCTGCCAGTGGTCTACATTTAAAAATTATTTACAAGAAGTATCTGGTGAATAAATTTGAATTGCAAAAATCTTTCATTTTTAAATTTAAAAAAGAAAGAAGGATCCTAATTTTCAGGTTATTTGACTATGAAAAAAAGCTAAAATAACCAAATTATTAACTGAGGATTAGCTACTTAGATTTAGATGAGATATTTTTATGAATAATTCTCAGCAAAAATGTAGTTTGTGCTTTTTAGATATCACAGGTTACACTGGGAAAAAAAATCAGCAGTTTCAGATAGTCAAATGATGGCATTTATTGTTTTCCTAACAAACCACGTGTGTAAATGGAACATAAGTCTTGTTGACCTGTTTTAGTTGCTTATGACTTTGTTATGAGGATGGTCACTTTTAAAGAAGTCAATGTTTGTATTAAAAGGTAATTAACTGCTTGTCAAATCCTTTTCTGCAAGGCAATTGCTTTATTTCTGTAAGCCCAGGCAGGTTTTACTGATAAACAGCACATGCATAACTTGCCTGAGCAACTTTCTTATTTTGTTTTATAGGGTGATCAAAAGGTTTTCCTGGGTTGGGCTGGTTGTGTTTCAGCGTGTCTTGTGTAAAGAGTTGACTTCTGTCTTATGTAATCTGCTTGATTCTTTTTTTTTCTCCACCATGCAAATCTTGCAATACCACATGATAAACCAGTTGATTACAATCAGTATTTCATATCAGAACTTGTATAGTATGACATGTTATGTATGTGGCATTTTTATGAACTATTTGAAAGTCTTTACTGGCAACTATGGGAGAAAATATATTTCTTCTTTGAAAACTGTCCGAGTTTCATCTGGAAAATAGCTCATTTTCTTCTTAGTAGCTAGTTCAGTGGTGTATTTAGGATTTAGTATGAGAACAATGTTAATTACACAATGACATTTTGATTGTTGCTAAGTCAAGGACTTTTCAGTTTCCTGTGCTCCACCAGCGAGGAGCTGCACAAGAAGCTGGAATGGAGCATGGCCAGGACAGCTCACCTGAAATGGCCAAAGGGATATTCCATAGCATACAACATCATGCCCAGCATATAAACTGGAAGGAGTTGGCCAGGGTCTACAAGCTTTCCTTTTTTTCCTCATTCTCCTTCCCACCAGGGGAGGAAGGGGTTGTGAATGAACTGAATGAACCTCACTTCCCTTAATTCTTTGGAATTCATAGCAAATTATTCTAACCAGTGAGAATTTTTCCTTTCCTTTGTGGAAATGTCCCTCAAACCTTTCCAGAATCAGATCATATTTCACTGCAGTGACTGTCTTGTGTATTGTCCTCCTTTTACTGAATAACAGGGTCTTTCTGTAAAATTCCAGGAAAATACTGAATACTGGTATTATTAAGAAAGCATTTAACTGCGCTAGCTGCCTTTTCAAATTTTTAAATGAATGAAAGAAAATGTCATTAACTTGAGAGAGCACTCACAGAGAAATGTAGATTCATTTTCTGCAATTAGGAAAATTTCCTGTAAAATACTTTACTCTACACCTGTACACTTATGAACATTTCCACAGTCAGGAAAGGAGTGACACCAGAGTAACATCTCTGGCCCAAGCATTCAACATGTCCTCTTAGCTGAGGCCTCATTACTTTTTTCATGGTGTCTTTCAGCATTCATGTAGGCTTATTGGCCTGGATTATTTAGAAGCTTCCAAGGAGAAATTGAGAATTATCTCTCCTAACTTCAGATATTCAAATATTACAAACAAGATGTGTACAGCACATGTATAGCACACATGCAGACTTCATAAGCTATGAATGACTGAGTTCCCCTTGTAATGTTTAAGCACCAAATATCACAGAAATAACAAATATAAATATTTTGAATTAGTATTTTAAATTTTTACTATAAACACAGGTAGACATGTAATCTGAATTGCTCCACAGAGATCACTGGGTGAGTCTAAACAGGACTCCAGCTGTGGAATATTTGAACAACTGATGTCTTACAGTTTGTAGTCAACACAGAAATACACTACCCATCTTAATGGTGGCTGTTTTGCTCCATTCCTCTTAAATCATGTGATAACCTGCTTCTGAAAATGAAAGTTTGCCTCCATTAATTAGAAACACAATCTAAATGAAATTCTGAGAGCTCTAATTATCAAGACCTTAGAGGTCAAATAATTTGCTCAAACTTTGGTGCCTAGTGCTATTGGTTATATGACGGCATATGGATTTAACATGGCAGATGTGGCACCAGATCTATGGGAAAATTTCTGGAGTGGCAGCCAGGAGCCAGGCAGGGCATCTTTGGGCAGCTCAAATGGTATTACATCACCACGTGGAGACAGTAGAACCAAGATTCTGACTTTTACCCATATATATAAATATGTGAGAAGAACTTCATCCTAGCTGTGATGATTTGAGTCCATCATTTAATTTTACATCATTTTTTGGCATCTAATATTTCCACAGGGTAAAACCGTTGACTTAGCAAACTAAATTGACTGACTATTGGGTTGTAGGGAGTCTCGAAGGCCTTGGTGAAACCTTTGGCAGCCTGGACACCATTATCTTAGCATCACAGAATCATAGAATCGATTGGGTTGGAAAAGACCTCCAAGATCATCAAGTCCAAACCCTGGTCCAGCTCCGGTCCATTTAGTAGATCATGGCACTCAGTGCCACATCCAATCTCAGTTTAAAAACCTCCAGGGATGGTGAATTCACCACCTCCCTGAGCAGGCCATTCCAATGCCTGACCACTCTCTCTGTAAAGAATTTCTTTCTAATA
>VWZG01002285.1:0-20350 GCA_013396735.1 Grallaria varia
CTCAGCCAGACCCACCACAGCATTCTAAATTTTAACTTAAAAAGAGCGTATCTTTTTTTATTCTCTTCTGAATAAAGATTTTCATCACCACAGAGTACCTGCATATTCTGTTGTTCACCAGTAAAAGCAGGAATGCTTAACACTCATGCAGTTCATATGGCTCTGGGGAAACCTAAGACTGGTTCAACATTTCCCTGCCTCATTCAAAAAAAACAACTAGGTTGTGACAATGTTGTACATTGATGATTTCTAATTTTCATATAAAAGATTGCTTCAAATAGGTATATGACACACTTCTGCCTAAGTTGAGTTTAGATGAACAGAATATCTTGTAACAGGTTTTCAGAGGCACCCATAGGCAGCACAGGCATTTAATGGAGAAATACAGCTTCACTAACACCCAAGATTTACACTTAATTAGATCTCACTGAAAGCCAGTAATAGTAATTCACATTTTTTCCTTAACCTTGATCTTTCTCCATATTTAAATAAATATATCAAAGTCTATTAAAAATAGCATAAATTGGGTATTGTCTTACTGATTTGTAATTTTTCATGTATACCATTAGGTGGCAGGGAATAAAAAGATTTACTTGATGAAATACATATGTTGAAATACAGATCTATCAGATTGTTCTCTCCACCCTTTTTGAATCAGATTTCTTACTGTGAACTGTCAAGAGCTTTGTTTAGTTAATTATTAAATGACTTACCAACAGGACTCACTGCTTTCATCAAAACTGCTTCAGATTTCATTTCTGTGCAATCCTTTTGTGAAATAAGGAGAAAAAAAACCCCACGTATTCATCCCACTGGGGTTCTTTAAAAATTAAATATCACCACAATTGTATCTCTGCTTCTCACCTGCTTCTGATAAGGCTAAATCTGTCTGCTGGAATTAGCCCCTAGGCCAATCAAGTTCAGTATGCATTGGTAGAAAGCAAGAAAGTTTATTATTTTTTGGGGAGCCTTGGTTTTAAACTGGTTGTAAGGACTAAGCGTTTTTTTTAGAATTGCAGTGGATGTCACTGGTGAAAGGGTAGGTGGCAGGAGTCATAGGGCAAGACTTGTCTGCGTAATAACTCACTGAATGATTGATGTATGGGAAGTTAATTGCACTACTAGTGACTCTGTAGGAGATAAGGAAGCCCAGGCTCAGCATTTCCCAGAGACATGGAATTAAGTCCCTTGCAAGAGTAGCCCCTAAGAGAGTTATTCCTTCAGACTCTACTAGTTGTTGGTAAGAATTGTCACATGTGCTTAACTGCAAGTCCCAGAGCAGATTTTCCCATATGTTTATGTAATAAACTCATGCCAAAGAAAAATAACAATTCCAGAAAACAGCTGCAGTTTGCCGTTCTCATTTGTTAAGCTAACACATGAAAGGAGGAAAAGTGCTAGAAGGACATTTTCTCAATTTGTTATTGATTGGTCTGATATGCAGAGAAATTCAGCTCAATGCAGTTTAAATGTGACTGAGTGACCACAGGGAGACTGAAATTCATTATTCTTGGGAAAATGTGTAGTAGCAACTCACAGAACTCTTACAATGTGTCTCTTTTGTGCCAGGCAATTGCCTCTGGAAGCAAGGAGTCCTTTGTTCCCCAAGTTCAACCCTGGCATTGCTTGAGAACACTGACAGTAAGTACACAAGTTGTAATCCCAGTATTTATGAGGTCTACATGTCTGCTTGAATTAGAATTCACTGTTTTTCATCTTAGTCTTTGATTCTCAGTCACCGTGTTGTATCCACACATTTAAGACATGGGCAATCTTGTGGGAAACTGTATCTGAACATGAATCTTCTATAGTTAAAAATTACAAATTCAGTAATATTGTTGGTACTGCAAGATATCTTAAGCAATAGATTCTATTAACTTGGATTGCAGAAAATCAGATTCCTTCCAAATGTACAATACTCCATACCTGTGCAAATCACAGTCCCATGGCCACCATGGCTGTCTAAAAGGTGGCTCAGTGATTCACAGTGATTCACAAATAATATACACAAATATATATATATATATATTCACAAATTATAGATACAAATTTTAGAAAGCTATCAAACAGGATTGAATATAATTTAGCATGCTATCAGCCTTAGCATCTGACAGCAGTCTTGGTACTCTAAATGGATTCATCCAGCCGTCAATCTATAGATCACTGTACCCTGTATCTACCGTCTCACTGTGTAGATCATGGATCTTCCAGGATAGATGCAACATAGCCCTGGAGATCATGGAACAGATCTGCAGTGTTAGGAGGTTGGCCTTGGACCCTGTGTGAAACCAAACAAGTAATACTTTTTCTGGTGCACTGTGAGCCTCCCAATAGTCAAAAAATTCTGTCTTTGAGACTTGATGAAAAATGAGAGTCACTAAACAAGTGTGTTTCTCAGAGGGGATTGTGTTCAGTGGGGCTGTCAAGGCTCTCTGCTGGGAACAGGTAGGTGCCATTCAGTAAGGTAGGCAATGCAAGCTGAGCGCACAATACAATTTGCCCCTGGAGTCCACAGCACACTGTGAGCCCTGGGGTGGATTGCACATAGAATGATCTCTGCTGGCACATACTAATGCAGCTACTATACTTTCAGAGTGCCTAGCAGTACATTGGTTAATGCTGTTGCTTCGGTCTGGGGCAGAAGTGATTTACTTATCGTTATTGGAAAAGGAGGAACAGCCATAAAGGATCTAGCTGATCACTTATTGTGCCTTATATTTTTAAAACCACAGATAAATAGTCTGAAGTATTTGGATCTCCAGAAAGGAAAGGTCTTTCCCGTCTATGTAATTCAACTGTGGGTTACCACATGCCTGAAGCTAGGAAACACTGTTTATCTATCAGTCTGTTTGCCTTATGTTCTTCACAGTTTTATCAGAAATGTCAAGAGCTGCTTACTCAGCTGAGCCCAAATCCTAAAGATTTCCATTTGTGCCTTAGGTCCTTTCATTGTTTCACAATCAGATGTGAAAGTCTGCCCAAGAAGAGGATAAACGTGCTCTGAGATATTGTCTTATTTTGAGAATGCAAGGACCTAAGCAAGATTCAGTCATACTTGATTCTCCTTAGAATTTACAGTTGCTTGCAAGTGTGGACACAAACACTTTTTTGATTTCTTCTGGGCTGTGTCCAAGAGGGCAAAGTTCAGCCCCCTTTGCAAGGTTTTGCATCTTCCATATACTTTCTGAGGTGGATGTAATAAAGACAAGAACTTGAAAAATTATCTGCTTCAGCACAAAAAGAAGTAAATTATTTCTATTCTCCATCATCTCCTTTTTACGGAATGCATCAAACAGTTTGGTTTTGTTTTTCTTGAGCTGCCTGTGTAATAAACTGTAAATTTGTACTTTCCAGTGCTTTCTTTTGACGATCCCTCTGTAACCTAAATATATTTCAGAATGCAAAGAAGAGATAATGCTTCACTGTAAAATAGGAGGAAAACTCTCGATCTGAACTAACTCAGATTAATGAATGAAAAGGGCATCTCAGGTAGGACAGTAGAAGCATGTTAGCTGGAAAAGTCTAAATATTCAGGAGATCAGCAGAATAAAGTGTATTTCCTAGCCATATGATTACTTTTTGAAGGCTCATGCTCTCTAACATCTTACTCTCTCTTCTCTGCTAGGCTTCTCACATCACCCAGAAGTGAGATTAGTGGAAAGAAAGAAATATGCTTTCTTAGTACACTTTCGCTAACATGCTGAGAAGATGTTAACGAGAAGTAGGATGAGATAGAAAACAGGAGGGGTTTTGCTCTGGTCTGCAAGATTTACATTGCAGTAGAAGAATGCCTAGGGTTGTTTTCCTTCAGATGTGCCAGGAGGTGGGACAAGACTTACTGATGGTTTCATTTGTATTGTCAAAACTGCTGCCTACGACTGCACACAGTCAGCTTCTTGTGAAAGATTGTTACAGGCAAGACCAAAAGAAAAATTACTCTTGCAAGCAATGCTCTACCTGCCCAAAACAAACAACACCAAGGGTGGCTTATGTAGCAATTTGTAGGAGTAAGTATGAGAATTTTCATCCTTTCTTTAAGGCTGGTATCTAGGAAACTAACCTGAAGGGTGAGAGAGGAAGAAGGATGCAGTTGCACAAAAAAAAAAAAAAAAAAAAAAAAAAAAAGAAGACTGATAGAGAAGAATAATTTGATAAATTAATTACGAATTTTCACTAATGGAAAGTGATGTGAAAAAGCAGGCAGATGATGGAATGGCAAAAGAGAAAATTAGGGAAGCCAGTTGCAACAGAGCAGAGGAAGATATGATAGAGATAGCTAAGAGGTGGAGTCTCAAACAGAGCAATGAAGCCATATATGATACTAACATAGAACAGGAAACAAAATGACCTCCAGGTGAAGGAGAGAGCAGGTGGGAGCAAACCTGAAATTCACCTTTGTAACAGAGAGATTAATCCTCTGACTCAAGCAGGTCAAGTGAGCATAATGTTAGATCATCAGTCAAAAACAAGAGAATGAGATGTGGACCAGAAATTGAAAACTATCAGAGTAGAGATGACAGGAGGGGCTAAC
Organism: Grallaria varia; assembly: GCA_013396735.1. Classification (NCBI taxonomy): domain Eukaryota; kingdom Metazoa; phylum Chordata; class Aves; order Passeriformes; family Formicariidae; genus Grallaria; species Grallaria varia. Next base: position 4,532 of record VWZG01002285.1, read on the forward strand.
AGAGGCAGATGGATAGGGGACACAACTGTTATCTCTCAATGTTTTGAATGAACACCTTGAATAAAAAAAGCTATTTGAATTGATATTGGTACAAAAATTAATGTTGTTAATAATAGTTGTTAATAATCTAGAACTGAAATTAGAAAGTTCTGGAATTAGAAAGTTCCTAACCATCAGATCAGGAGGCTCTGTCCCATTATGCATAGGCTATGCAAACATATCCTAGATTATCATCAGGTGGAGCTTGATAAGTTTTGGGATGCAATCATATACAAGATCGATATCCATGATGCGTGAGACCAGATTGGTTGTTGCAGGAGGACCTTCCTAGTCCCTGCCCTAATCTTATTTTCCTAATAATGATGCTATTGACTCATATATATTGACCAGGACAGGTGCAGACAGACACATATTTGCCTCACTCACTTTCCAAGCCAGCTGGATGCCACCCACCTCTGGAATCTGTGTATCTGGAGTGGCCCAGGGCTGTACCCAAGTTGTTAAATCTGTGCAAATACATGACTTTCAGATCTGAACTGGCTTGCTTTTGCCTAACTTGGAGTGTGGGCAAAGGAGTCCACACCTATCTGTACACCCTCAGAAGGCTGTGCAGGGCTCACATGTTGGGTGCCTCAGAGGAGTGTGAAAACCACTTAGATTAGGGATGCAGGGACTGTACAAGCTGATGTAGCAGGATTGAGGGGACTTAAGATCCCAGAAGAAATGTAGTAACAATATCTGCCAATCCAGGGTACTGGATTGCTCAGGAGTCTTGTGCAACATCTCTCTGGTCACTCCTGTACGACAATGGTGTGTTTGGGGGCAGACTAGTCTGATAAACCAACGTAGTGTAGCATGTCACCAGTAGTGACAACTTCCAACTTTGATTGCCCTCCCCTCAGCTGTGCTGGGTTCCTAGACAACACTGCACAGTGGAGATGATTCCTCCTGGTTAGAGCATCCCTTCCTTGTCTATCATCATACTCTGTGTCACGCTCCCAGAAGCTGCATTGCTCCTCAGCAAATGTACAATCCACTGCTTATACCACAGTGAGCACAGCCATCTACTGCATCAAGTTGTGTTCCAATAGAGGCAAATGTTTGTCTATTACAGATGTATGACAGATTATTTTCAATTGCTAATAAGGTTCTAATAGGGAAAGATTATTAGACCCTTCACTATATGGTCATCTGCATAAATAAGACCTTTATTTTTCACACTGAATTTCCATTTTGCCCTCCCAGTAAAAATCTGCGGTTATGTGAGTGTGCGTGGGTTGCGCTGTTTCCGCTGTGACTGAAACGGGACCATTCCCACGCTACTTGAAGCTTTGCATTCTTGGCTTCTGAGATTACCTGCTAGCAGAAAGCTGTGGCCATGTCTTCCTTTGATGAAGATGTTTTTATCTTAGCTGAGATGTGGAGTGCTTCATCTTGCAACATTTCTGCTACCCCCCTCAGGCAGAGAAGGAGAGAGAGAACAGAGGAAGAATGACAACTTGTGCTTTCCAAATCACAGCCTCATAAGGACAACAGTTGATAACAAGCCTAAGCAAAACTGAACTACTGACTCACCCTCCTCTTTCCTGGCCTACTGGGAAAGATTGAGGATTTCTGTACATTTGGTAACACTGGCTTCAATTAGATCCTTTTTTTATTTTATTTTATTTTTTCTGTCATTAAAGGAACTGAAGCTTCTTCAGACTGTACATTTATTATAAAAATTTGTCTCCATTTTTTTCCTCTGAGTTAGGCTGCTTTTATCAGCAGACCTGTGATAGAAATGGGGCATATGTTTGTTTTCTTGTGTGCCTATATTAATGTGAAGTACAGAACTGCATTTTTCACATACCCATTCCCTACAACAGTGGCTTGTCTGTAAATAAAATTATGTTCAAGACTGAGAGTATGGCTTGCAAGTGCTTTCTAGCAAAAGTGAAATTTTAGGTTTTGAAGAAAATACCTTTATTTCTACAAAAGAAGTAATAAAGGCATTCCACAAGAATAACAAACTAAAAAAACAAACCAAACCAAAACTAAACAAAACAAGTGCATAGAAATATTCATATAGATATAGATAAGACATAGATTTATAAATGTCCTATATGTGTATCTTAGTCGTTTCTGGGCAAATGAAAAAAATCACAGAATTATCTTTGTTTCCAAGCCTGTGTCAGGTTTCCGTAACTAGAATACATGTTTAGCTGAAAGAACAAGTCTAAAACCTACTGTTTAAAAAAGACCAGGACTGTAAAACCAAAGATGCTTCTAATATTAATTAGAAGATATTAAAGTTAATATTTCAGGTGCAAACCAGATCCAGTGTATGTCACGGAGATGAGATTAATCTCGTTTTTAACATCTGAAAGTTAGGCAATGAATCATGAATAGTCAGGTGGTCTCCTTAGCTGTATCAGTAGATGGAGGTAAAGCAATTCATAATGTGGTTCATCCAAAACTAAGGTAGGTGCCTGAGAGAAGGGAAGCATACCCCTCTCAGAGCATACCTCTCTCTCTGTGCTCTAGGGAGAGTGCCAGTGACTCTCTTGCCAGGTGGATCCCACCATAACAAATGGCATGTTATTTTTGCCACAGGATCACTGCCTTACTCAGTGCTTACTAGATCTTACTCTTCAGTATCTTCTCTTTTTGTCCTTTCCCTGTAATGTGTAAGCCTCTGCATTATTCTACTCTGTGCTGTTGAATATAGCATAGAATACTGAATTTATTAATTTTCAGTGGAACTTTCTAAGGTGCTCGAATACAGTATTTGTTAGCTCTTTACAGTGATTAATATCTTCAGAGATGTGTCACCAAAAAAGGCAATATTATTAACACTTCTTTTTATAAAGGAGGAATGAAAGTGTCAAGGTTAGAGTTGTTGAAAGCATCCCTGCACTTCGGGTGTGCAGACTGATTTTTCAGTGCTTACAACACTATACATTATTTTGGAAGTGTGAGACACGACATGTTGTGACCTGGATTGCAACTGTGAGAGCCTACTGACTTCTGCAAACCACTCTTTCCCAGGCCTCGTGTTTGCCACTGATAAACAAAAAACTTATTCTTCAGTTAACGCTATTAGTAGCAGCCTTTTTCTGGGGCAATACCACTCTGGAATAATGCCACTAGAATTTACATGGCTGGCCCACATTCTGTAAGGTGTCATTTGTCCAGTTTAACTGTCGAATCATCGCTTCTGTCACTGTAGATCAATTTTAATCCAGGTTCTGCAATGTAGGTGCTGCAACAAAAGCAGCTGAGCCTTAGCCGACAGCAGCCTCCTCCATTGCACTGTCATAAGAAATTCCCACAGTACAGGCCATTCTTTGCTCCAAGTAAGGCAGGGAGTCCTGAGGGGAAACCACAGGAGTCTGTAATCATGTCTTTAAAAGGGTTTATGATAATATTCAAAAGGAGTCTGGTGTAAGATTTCACAAGCAAATTGAATTTCCTTTTTCATTCTTGATTTTGCAAATGTAGGTTTCTTCTAACAATTTAAAAATATTATCATACACTATTTTAACAAGTCAGCAGTTGGGAGAGGAGAGGTGTCTCTGAGTGAAAGCTCTGCCTGGGTCATCAGCAGCACTGGGTAGTTTATTTGGCAGGTTTCCATCAGCTGAGTTCACATTCTAGGTGATGGCAATACTGTCATCTCTGGGCACTAGAGGGGGATGAATACACATACTTTGTTGGTGGATTTCACAGCTGAAGAAATAGTGCTTCTTGTTTCAATTCCAGAAGCTAAAAGAAGTGGTGACAAAGCTTCCTCTCCCCATTGTTTCTCTCTTCCTCTCTCTCTCTTTTTATTTTTCAGAAGCAAGGATTTTTCCCTTGTCTTCCTTTTCCCTTCTGTTCATTTCTGTCTCTGCTTCTTCATTCCAGTGCATTATTTCTCTTGGCTTCTAAAGGCTGTCTTGTGCTGTGCCTTTACAGGGAGAGCTCCTGCTTTTGCTCCTCAGCTTTGCTCACAATCCCTCACCTCTCCTGTTCCTGCCTGTTTCTTGTACTCACACAGCCTCCACCTTCATATGAAGTCGATTTACAGTAGATATGGATTCTTACTCTGTCCTCAGCAAGACAGTGGTATCTCAGCCCCTTTGAACAGGATACCAAACAAATGATTATTACAACTCATGCTCCCTTCCTCTGTGATCAGGTCTGTGAGATGGGGAATGTTTGGTTGCAGAGAGCATTAACTCTATGAGTTTTTTTAATTGCATATGTACTAAAGAAGAAGTGTTTTGTTAAAGACCTATTGCGGGACTGAATCTTGTATTCAGAGCACAGTGATATGAAGTCAATAAGTATCAGATCTTGTGGGAATTCCCTCTGAAGACTAATATTTGCCTTCATGGTAGAAGGTAAAGTCATCTCGAAAACCCATGGTGTTGACCGCAATCTTCACCGTGGAGTACTAGGCATTCTTTTCAGATGGCTGGTTGCATAGATACGAGACTAAAAGAGTCATCAACAAATACAGCATTGTCTTTCAGGTGGGCTAAGCCATGGGAACTTGTTGGCATTGTGCCCTCCAATTCAAAGAGAGTTGAATTGAAGCCATTGTATATCTTATAAAGTCAAAGACCTTGAAGCAGATTTTGATAAGAAGTAAGGCTGTGAGCAGAGACACTCTGGTGTGTTCTCCATAGCCTAGGTTCAGGTTGTTGGTGAGTGACTAAGCAGGCCTTTGGTTTATGAAAGTAAGCTGGACTCTACACAGAAATGAACTCTATTAATAAGCTGCTTCCCTCCCCCTCTCCTGCCTTTTTTGATCTCCCTTGCTGCTCCTCTCTCTAAGCCCCTGTGACTGTTTCTCATTTTACATGTTTTCTGTATTTTTTACCTCTGTCTAAAATTCCTCACTCTTCCCACTGAGCAGAGGGTATTTCTTCCCCTCTCTGCCCTCTTCACACCAGCAATGGGAGCATTGAGATCAGAGCAGGGGTATTCTTCCCATTCCCATTGCAGAAGCTGCTGCATGTGCTAGGCCACCTGGGCCCTGCTCCTTCCACCCTGGCCTGCACTGCACTTTCATTGTGCAAGTGGAGCATCTGTTGTAGAGGCAGAAGCTGTTAGGACTTGGGAGGTGTTTGAGAGAGAGAAACTCACATGTCTACTACCAGATTATATTGTCCGTACCAAATACCATTTTGGGATGTATACTGCTTGTTTAAATTTTAAGAACAGACAAAAATCAAATGTCTGGAACTAATGTTTTCATTCAGTATTACAAACAACTAACCATGGAATATCCTGTTACCGTGCACCAATTGATCTGTGGCAGTACTATTGAACAATTTTAACAAAAAAAATAAACCCTACTGAAAATTTCTACTCTGAGGGCTTCCCATGAAAAATATCAGTCCAAAAAGCTTCACTTTTTCAAGGTTTAGCTAGCTTGCAACATAGGAAGGTGAGCTACGTTGTCTGTAGAGGTTGTTACTTCCACAATCACTAGTACCCAGGATCTTAGTTGGTTCATCTATTTTGGGGCTTGCTTTTTGCCCCTTATTTCTACAGCTTGATCTTCAATTACCAAAGTGGGGGAAAAAAGGTGTAGTATTTTGCCAAAACTGGTAGGTAGTAAACTCTTATTATTTAAAGCTCTTTTTTCCTTGGTTGACTTTAACAGAAAGTCCTTTGAACATCCATCTCTGTTGACATGCATTTTTGTACACATACTAGTTCTCTTTCTTATGATTTTAGTTTGACATTATAAGGAAGTATAGATTAAGCTATCCTATTCTTTGTTCTCCTGTCTGTCTACCTGTCAATCCCCATTTGGTGAATTTGAGCCCCCTTCCCAAACAAAACAAGATTGGACCCACTTCTGAAAAAACTCGGAAATGAATACCTCTGAGTTTCATGGAAACCATTGGCAGAGGAATGGGGCAGGTAAGGGATACAAATAGCTTCCCTTGCTGTAGCTAAAGTATAAGCTCAATGTTTTTCTTATCCTGACGGATGACCAGCCAGCACACACGTGTTGCCTCCTCTCCAGCTAGATGGATAGGAGACAGCAAGATTTTGTGGGGAATGCCATAGTGCACTTGGAGGTGAAGATGTGGAACTCTTTCAGTGAGAGGTAGAGGAACAGATTGTACACATCTGTAGGAAACCATATTTTAGCATTTCTGCGGTCCAACAAACATCTGACATCTGTTTGGAGGGAAGTGATGGTAACTATAAACTGGTGCATGGAGGGCTTAAGGGAAAAGGTCTTAAATATGTGGGAAACTGGGCAACATTAGTTTTGCTGTTTATGGCATGACACACTAGCTTTAAGCCTTTGTTATTGCTATGCTGGAAACAATCCTGAACAATGGCTTTTGTCTAGTCAACAAGTTTTTGATTCATGTTGTTCAGTTTCTTAGTTAGGGAAGAACTTTGTAAACAATGGGAGAAGAATTTAATGCCCACTGTTTACTGCAAGACTTAGAAAAGAACCTACAAGAAAGCAGTTAGTAAGGGGGACCTCCATCAAGCAGTTACAGCCAAGGACTAGAGTTTCCAGTGGAACAAAAAAGAGATTGGGACCAGGGACTGACATCCTAGGAAAAGGAAAGATTTGTACTGATTTTACCTTTGACCAGCCTTTTATGTATCTATTCATCTTCAACTGAGTAACACTTACCATTGCCGTTGCTCCTGAAAGCCAAAACTTCTGGAAAGCCAAAAGCTTATAGTACAAACAGCTGTAAAAATGTTCACTAGAAATAATGTGGTTGAGCCTAGTACAACTGGAAAGTATGCTGGTGCTCCTAAACAGTCTTTAAATACTTATACTAAAGATTTTTGAAAGCACACAGGATCATGAAATAATTAGATTTTTCTGCTTTTAATTCTAAAATGTTACAAAATTACTTCATCATACAAAAAATTATGGCTTAGAAAGATGCACCAATGATTTGTTTGAAATGTGTTTATTTAGCTCATAATAACTTCTCTTCAAAATAGGTATTTGAGAGCTCAGATGTCGCCTGTTTTCAAAGCCAATTTGACTTGATATCCAGGGTTTCTAGAAGTAATACATTCAGGGTGGACTCTTCTAGAATGGGCCTGAAGAAGAGCTCTTCAATAGTATCTGCATCAATGTCTCGAAGAGAAGCAATTAACTGAAGAATCCAAGCAAACCTGCCTGGGTTTCCATGGAACATTGTTGAGATGAATTCCGTCAAGGCTTGCTGAGCTTCCTGCTGCAGAGTTTGTACATAGGGGAGACATTTTAGGACAGAGCAACCTGTCAAAACAAAAAGTAAAATAGGAAAAAGTAAACACTCCTGTTCTGTGCCCTGTGTAGTGATGGGTGTCTTGATTTCTGGCTTAAAGCACTACTTTCTCTATAGAAAAAATAAACACTTTCTAAACACACTTTTTGGTAAAAGAAGGTACGTGTCATTCAATAATTTGAAGGAGCATTGAGCAACATTGTAAGCACATTGGAATCTGTCCCGTTACATTAAAAGCCAGCTTTGTAATGGTAACAGCATGTAACTGACTAAATACAGATGGAGAAGAAGCTTTATTGTGTTGTCTACCCACCAAATGTTGCTAAGAACATTGTCTGAGTAGGTGGAAAAATTCCAGTTCTAATCTACACTAGGTAGGTAACATCAGGAAGATGGAGATAGTGGTTTGGAGCAATGAGCAGGCTCACAGCCTGAAGACATGGTTTTCCAGTCTACCCAGCCCCATCTCCATCCTGTTGTTGCTTCTGCTTGCTAGACTAAGCTGAGGCACTATGGTTCACCATGCTATCTAGATATTTCCATTTACAGTCAACCATAAAGGTTCTCTGTGAGATACATCATGACCCACATGAGTGTGTCCTGGTTTTGTGCTCCCTTTCCCCAGCCATTTCTGAAGAAGCAGAGGTCTCTGCCCTGTGGAGTCGTAGTCCTGAGCCTCAATCACATACCTCCCATAGCATGTGACTTGCTGGCTCGAGCGTGTTTGTGGATGCCAAGGCTCAGTGCAAATGGCACTGTGTTTATCTTTTGCCTCTGGAGGGACTATCTTGTCATGTAGCTCTCTGCAAGCTGTTGCCTCTTGTTCTTACTGCCTAAGGCTAACAACATCTTTTCTTTCCTAGAATTGCTGCAGCCTGGACAGAGGTAGCACACACTCGAGGTCTGTTTGGCATCTTTTACAGTGACTGACTCATTATCTCCCTGGGATGGGATCTGAATACCTTACACCTTGGAGTGTTTCACACAGGATCATTCATTTAAATGTGGGAGGTTCTGCCTTCTTGCCTAGTGCCCTGTACTAGGGCAAAACCAACCTGGCTGCGTTTTCTTCAGCCTGTGACTGGCTGCTCTATTCCTCCTAGCCATCACCACCAGAGGAGAAGAAGCCTCATCCAAACTTGCAACCAGGCTAGCCAGAAGGGGAGACTTTGGAAAAGTTATCATCTCCCCTGGGATTACCAGCAGCTGCAATCCATGAGGATGGTTCCAAGTGTTAGATTTTTTGTGGAAAGGAAATTGTCAGGATTTTGTATATTCTGGATGAAATTGCAATTGTTTATATCCCTTCAAATATGCTTAATTTCCCCATTTGGTCTTCTTTTTTGTGTAATCAAACACTGGGTTTAATTTACATATAATGAGACACTTCTTGTTCTGAGATCTGTTGTAATAATATTCAGTAAAACATGTTTCCAGCTGAACTGTAAACCTCTTAAGAGTATCTTTTTAAACAAAAATCCTGCCACAGCCTTGATGGAGTTTTAAAATACGCATGTATAGAAAACACTTTATAAATATATATATATGGCACTGATTCGTTCGCAGCATTGTTTTTCACAATTCCAGTCTCTTCACTGTGCAGCTCCAATTGCTTTTCAGACAACTCTCAAAAGCACATTTTTGCCTCACTCTGTGCTGTTCCTGTGTGGCAGAATACTCCTATCTGCTCCTTCCTTTGACTTATTGCCTGAGTCCTAGTAGAGAAGGCCTTGCAGATGGACCCTTTACCCACAGACACTGTGACCTCCCCAAAGCCACCTGGCCAAGGCTCCCCTGGGACAAGAAGCAATCCCAATATGTTCTGGAGAATTTGGATTCCATCAATGCAAGGTGCCTCTTTCCCCTTCAGGCCGGGCAAACGCTTTCTCCTTCACAGGTTCTTGCTGGCCCAGAAGTGGTCAGCCAGTAACCCAGCCAGAGCCTCCTGCACAGAGGTGCTGCACAGGTTCTACTTTTATTGCCAGCCCTGAGGCCTGGATGTGGACTTGCTGGAGCGATTCCAGAGGAGGGCCTTTAAGATGGTCAGAGGGCTGGACCACCTCTCCTATGAACACACACTGAGGGAGTTGGGGTTGTTCATCCCGGATAAGAGAAGCCTTCAGGAAGACCTTATAGCACCTTCAGTGCCTAAAGGGCCTTTACAAGACAGCTGGAGAGGCACATTTCACAAGGGCCTACAGTGAAAGGACAAGGGGTAATGGCCTTGAACTGAAAGAAGGTAAATAGGATTAAATTAGGTATTGGGCAGAAGTTCTGTACTGTGAGAGTGGTGAGGCACTGTAATAGCTTGCCCAGAGATGTTGTGAATACCACAACCCTGGAAGTTGGCCAGAAGACCAGTATGGATGAGGCTTTGAGCAACCTGACCTAGTGGAAGGTGCTTATGGTAGGGGAGGTGGACTAGGTGATTTTTAAGGTGTCTTCCAACCCAAACAATTCCATGATTCTAGTGGGAGAACTTACATTACATCATGCTGCCTACCAGCCTCTCAACAAAGGGATTTTTTTAATGATAGTAAGCACAAGGTGCCGCAAGGGATCACCCAGGGCACAAGCAAAGCTTTGCCACAATTGTCATGCTTCTTATGCAAGTGATTGGTGCTACAGCTGCATGCCTGGGTGTCCTGTCAAAGTCCAACTCATAAGCCAGCTCTGGACTTCTCTGTACCCAGCCCTTCCCCATTGCCTCAGCCAGTTTTGGTGATCCTAACAAAAGTAAAATACTCAGGGTGGGAGCCCTCATGAGGCAATTCATGATCCAAGAGAGGGTTTACCATTGTCCCTGCTGATGGCTCCCTGAAATAATCTTAGAACTGAGGCCTGTGAAATATTAACATTTTGTCAAACATCGCACCGGAACTTGAAAAGTTTGAAAATGTGCTGCACATATGTAGAAACCATTTTCTGAGTTTGGTGGAAAATGTTAAAAAACTATTAAAAACACAATTGTGAAACTAAAACTGTACAGATTTGTTGCAGCAAAGGGCAGTTTGGGCTGCGTACCTGTTTGCTGTTTGCCCTGAGTACCTGTTTCAGTTCAGAGTTAGACTGTGACTCTGTTTCATCTGGAGTCAATCTTGGCTTACCTAGAGTTCTCTAGGCTGCCTTCTGCAGCTTGTGGAGAAATATTGCAGAGAGTAGGTTCATCTCACCTAAGAGCTATGTGACGTTCCTGTAACACTGGAATGTGTCTGCAGGGAGCATCAAGGGCTGTTGACCCTCTCACACAGCACCCTGGGGTAGTAGCAGGCCCCAGAAGGCACAAATCCAGAACATAACCCTGCTTCTGCTGTTTTCTCCTTACGTGAAAATCGCATTTTACCCACAGAGATAATAAAAAAGCCTGCCAGTTAAACTGTGTAAGCTGCTGCAGATGAGGCGTTTCTCCACATTATTCTCCACAGATACAACTGGTGGTCACTTTCCACCCGATTTTATTGGGAAAAAAACTCACAAAATGACTTGCACTGAAATGAACTCCGCTGGTTTGATGCTGCAGCATAGACACACAAGGCAATACCAAATATCTGGGTGACGTTACACCTCAAGAATCAGAATTTGAATCCCGTTAGAAACAAATATAAAGTCATACAGCCTTTGGGCAGTCAATAAACCATTCACCACAAGAAATACAAAGGAATAACTGAAGAATTCAAGTATCCTTTTGGTACAGTCCCAAGTATAGCACACTGGTGACAGTGCAGCCAACAGCAGTGATTGCTGTGGAAGGAGCCAGGGATCTGAGCCAGAGCAGGCTGAAGTCAGTAAGTCTTTCCATTTACTTTAGTGTACTTAGAGCTCAGCTTGTAATGACTCATGCACTCCATGGTGCTGACTGAGGCGACCTTCCTTCCTAAAGAGCCTGAACTTGGCATCAGAAGTGAGAGGATGCAATCACTAGTCTTAGTTTGCTCTCTGATTGTTGTCCCAGTCTTTGAATGTGGAACACTAAATCATATAAATAAAGGATATAAATAAATAAAAGCTGTGTAACATCAATGCAGCATCCTTTTGTCTCATTGATGAAAATCAGATGATAAGGATTATTTTATCTTTTCCAGAATTCTTGTTACAGAGGAGGTCTCTGTTGAAGTACTTCTAATGCTTACATCACATACCCATGTGCCATCTCTCCTTTGCTGTACTACAGGGGAGGCTGCTGTATTACCTTTGAACTGTAAATTCATTCAAAGAAACACTTTTAATTATTCATGACTTAAAATTTGTCTAATAGAAGTTGTTTTGGTTACTACACACATTCACGGAACTGAAATAAACCACTTCAGGCAGAAAAATCATTAAATTATGGAATATGGATTTTTGAGAACATTTAGCTGTATTCATAGACAAGAGTAAAACTAAGCATTTGTCTATATACAAATGAAAATGCCAAATGTCTTTCTAAGCCCATAATCATCTGTGTAGTTTCCAGAAGGACTTACCAGAATTAAAAAGAATAATTCCTTTAAGATAGGCATATTCTTTTGCACTCATGTCCAGGTCCCAGAATTTCCACAACAAATTCTTCATCTTCTGAACCTCTGCTAAAGATGCTCCTGGTGATGACCTGGCCAGTTCATTGCTAGCTGTCAAAGACTGATTGAGGAGGATTTTTTTCAATAAACTGGGGGCTGAAATCTCTCTCAGATCAAAATCCACTCCTTCCTGTGCCATGCCCAGAACAAAAAGAGGGGCCCAGTTCTGCTGTATGAGGACAAGCTGATCATCCAAAGGCATGTGATAAAAAGAAGGCAAGTTTCTAATAAAAGCTGAAGTCTTCAAGAGCACTTTGGAAGCTCTTCTGCATGTGGTTTCTGGTGTTTTCAAGGCAACTCTTCTCCTGTCTAAGCAGGAGCAGCTCTTGCTTCCTGTGGAGCAGGGTGGACTGCGATGCTGTTGGTGCCACTTGGTTTCATTTCCCTGCTCCTTGTTTAGGATCTGGTAGAGGATGCTCTTAGTATGCTGTGTCTCACACTGACATTTCCCAAATTTCTTAGCTGCGATCTTGGTATCCATAGAGCTGGAGTTCCCTGTGGCAGGAATCAGCATGTATGGAGCTATGCATCAACAGCAGGAGAGAGCATTTCTGCCGCAGTGAAGCATTGTGTGTTTTTATATACATGGGCGGTTGAAAAGTAATATGACCCTCATCTGTGAAGTAACCTTGAACTTTATTTGCACCAGACTGTTTGGAACAAGGCGGGGCTGCAGGCTGCTGGTATCGCACAGTGCTGCTGCAGACCTGGGGCAGCAGGAGAGGTCACACCTGCCATGGGCATGGGCACCAGTTATGACGGTGCCCAGGTGCAGACAGGCTTGTGCCTGGCCTTCTGCCACCAGGCAGTGGCCTTTTTCCAAAGGCCAGCTGTATAACACATACAGCCTCTCTCTGAGGGGGCATAAGTGAAGAAGGAACAACTTGTCTGTTTTTAGTGACATACTGACCTTGCCTACTAGCTAATGCTGTGGAGGGCACAGAAATCACTTTGTACTTATGAATGATAAGTGTCAACAGTATCAGCAGTCCCTTGAGTAGGCACTTCTGTTTCATGTCTAAAGGAGACACCTGCAGATGCTGTGGATGCTTTACCATTATTTTTCACAGTGTTCATACATATATTAATGGTGTTCATACTTTACGCTATAAGTAACAGGATGTGTGATATGGACCTAGGCATGGAAATCCCAGGTTCAGGAGTTTTTTCTTGTTTCTGTGAGATTTGAGAGACACTTCAGAGAAGGTCAGCTGCTATAGCTCATGATAATGTTATCTCTTGCATTTCAAAAACCGTACTTTCAGACACAGAACATGCAGACTTAGGATTGTAGAATCAATTAGGTTGGAAAAGACCTTTAAGATATTCGAGTCCAACCATTAACCCAGCACTGCCAAGTCCATCACTAAACCATGTCTTTAAATACCTCTAGGAATGATGATTCAATCAATTCCCTGAGCAGCTAGGGCATCTTGGCATTAATTTAAAAAAAGACAATTCAAGGCATCCAGTACAGTTTCCTCCTTAACTTCAGAATATTTCTCCCAGACTTGCTGTGTAATTAAATATTCCTCATACAAACTGATGAAGAAAACATGGCAATTTGTACTGTAGCATGTGTGAGCTTTTGTAGCAAGGCAGGAGTTGAGTGATTGAATTGTCAGGACCCTTCAGTAAACATCAGGGGACATTAAATAACAGGAATTAAAGTTTCTCAGCCTTAATAAGAAGAAATTGATACTTCGAGTTTTTGTTACTTCACACTCTCTTGCTTGCTTTTATATATGCAAAGAAGCGCTAAGTTTTTTTCCATCAAGCATAATTCCTACCACCTGGGCCCTTAGCATGTCTTAACAAAAAATGGGCTTTAAAAGCAGCAGCTTGAAGATCTTCATCTGCCAGATCTCCAAGTCTCTGGTATATAAAGGCGCTCCCATCAGATGCATAGCTGCAAATTTGTCTTTTGCTACAAATTATTTTTCTATGCTGGGCTATTTTAAAATTTCCATTTATTTACCTCTCCGAGATAATTATGTTGCAAAATTTTCCCCTTCTGAGGAGACAAAAAGTGAAGGAGGAGATGACTGCTTCAAAGTTGAGTAATCTAGGAGTGTTGTGCTGCTGAGGTGCACTTCACTAAGTGCAGTGAAGGTCCAGAGCATGCAGAGTGCTGAATACCTGGTGGGATTTGCTTGTCCACCTCTCCATCCATTCAACAGCTCCCTGCAGTTGTCCATTGCTGGGGTATAAATGAGCTTTTTAGGTTAAATGGCACAGCAACAGAGAAGTCCCCAGAAAGTCCTATCATTCTTATTCTTGATGTAAAATTCAAGCTGGACTGAGGTTCAGTAGAATGAATTCCAGTTGCAGGACTAATGCTGTCTGAGGTTCAGCATGAATTACATAGATTGCCTAGTGGCTGCACTAGACAGAGGGACTGAGCTTGCTAAAATCTTTCTTATACAGTGTTTGCTTGTGAAAAGAAGCCCTGTCTCCTAATTGCTGGTGGGTGTGGTGAGGTTTCAGTAATCTAGGTAGGAAAGTGAGTGCTGAGAAACCCATCCCCTATACTCCAAGGGAAAAAAGCACCATCGTACAGTTGACCATTTCACTTTCACGGTTCGTGTCATTATTTCACAGTTCCTATTAATTGTGCTTATTAAAGTTCTACTCCAGATTAAATTGGTCCCTTTCCTATTTTTTTTTATCAAGATCTGCATGAGTTACATGCAGAGAGTCCTGATATCGGTAGCATATAGTGTTGGATACCATTTCTGTTTATCATCATTTATTTCCCTCAATTGTGTGCTGATCTAACAGGCAGAAGCAAGTGATATTTTTTTCTAATGTGAATTCCTGGTATATCATAATAGCTTTATGACTGTTTACCAAAAATATAGAGTAAAGGTTACTGCCTAAATATGACTGCTAAGGACACATCATCAGCTTTTTCTGAGAGAATGATTACTTAGAATTATGAGTCAGTATTGAATTGTAGGTGAAACTGATCCTGATGGTCCTGATTCGAAATTGCCTGAAATGAGCTTTCTGTGTGACCTGATTTTCTCAAACATAGACCAACAGTTTAATTTAGCTCTATGCTCATAAATTAGGCAACAGTTAATTTTTCTTTCTAAATCTTACCCATAGAATGGTTGCAACTACATGCACCTAGATATAAAGCATCTAAGTCTTCTTGTTACAGTAGTAATGCTTCATACTTTCAAATGTCAAGGAATTATGCATACAAGACCCAATTTTGTGATATGAGAAAACCTCATGGATTTTTATCTATTTCAGCTGTCTCTACCATGGTGGTTTGAGAACAGTAAGACTCAGTCACATTAATGTTGTTTTTTCTGCTGTGCATTTATATATTTTTTCAATCTACAAGGCACACACACCCACAAACACTCACTCTCTGCAACCGTCAGAATTGCTCTTCAGGCACAACTGAACAATGTGTTCTAATTCCAAACACAAAATTAAAAAGAACTGAAATAGGATACGTTTAGATTAGATTTTAGGAAGAAATTCTTTCCAGTGAGGGTGATGAGGCACTGGAACAGGAATGCCCCATCCCTGGGAGTATTCAAGGCCAGGTTGTATGGGTCTAGTGGAAGGTGTCCCTCTCCATGGCAGGGTGGTTGGAACTGGATGATCTCTGGTCCCCTCCAACCCAAACCATTCTGTGTTTTTATGATTGCTGCAGGCAGCGCTTTGATATTCACACTATTGCTGGGAATTAAAATAATAAATATCCTGCTGAGTCCAAAAGTATAAGACATGTACTATTTTTGGCTCATAGTCCACAGCATTAATTCAACTAATAGAATACTTGGAAAGCTGAAGAGACTTGTCAGATAATATAGAAGCCTTCATGGCCATATGTCCTTATCTTGGCAGTAGCCAAACAGGTGTCCTTCAGGAAGAGTGTATGATATATACCACTCTTACCATGAGTATTTTTATTACCTTCTATCATTTGTAGCTGTCCTGGGTTTCTGTAGCTGATTTTTTTTTTTTTTTTTTTTTTTTTTTTTTTGGGGGGGGGGGGGGGGGGGGCG